>APFE031344452.1:39291-100892 GCA_000404065.3 Pinus taeda | reverse complement strand
AGATCACAGATCAATACACTAGTATTTTGACGTGGTTAAAACCCTCAGAGAGGGAAACAATCCACGGCCTGCGCCAACGTGGCTACTACAGGCAATTTATTAATAAAAGAATGAAAATTTACATAAGCTTCTCTCATGCACGGTTAACCTACAAATGACCCTCCATGGGCTTTAAATAGAATTCATGGACCAATTGGGTGTCAAGCCACGGATCAAGTGTCGGTAATACCGAGGAGAGAATGAACCGTCGGATCACTACATATCGTGACCGTCGGATTGTAAGTTACAAAATGTACAATGGTAAAGAAACACACTTTACCTAACTCTATACCTAACTCTATACTAGACCAAGTTGAACTTAACTATTTCCTATGTGTCGGAATATCCTAACATTTGTGTAGTTGTTTCTGGTCTTTAGGTATGAATCTTTCATCCAAATGCCGCCATTCCTACAGGAGTCTCTTCATTACCTGTTCTTCTTCTCCTTCTTTGTCCTATTGTGGGTCTATCTCCATTTGGTTCTATTCTTGAGGTCAATATATCTTCTCCCCCTCCTTTTCTATCTCCATATTGTTTGACAACTTATTCTTTCCTTTGTTTTCATTTTTATGCTCCATTATTTCATCTTCACCATCCTCACCCTTCGCTTCCATTTCTTCTTCTTGTAATACTTCAAACTGGTTCTGGCTTTTCTGAGTACCTTCTGGAGAGAGTGGGTTTTGTTTAGTTTTTTCTTTTTGGGGTTTTCTTCGCCTCAGTACTTCTATAAACCCTTCATTGTCTCCTCCGCTTTTCCTTCCCTTATGTTCAGTATTCTCCTTTCTTCCCCACAAATCTATTGGTTTTTCATTAGCATTCATCGGGCAAGATTTATATAGATGGCCATATGCATGGCACCGTCTACATCTAAATGGAATATGTTCATAATTGACTGGTTGTTGCCATACCTCATCATGGTATTCTACTTCGATATAATCCAGAAGCGGTTCTGTGATATTCATGTAGACACAGATCCTGGCATATGATGTATATCTGCCTCTTTTGGTAGTTTCTGCCACCTTGATGAAGGTCCCGATTGAATTCCCAATCCCCTCTAGAATCTCTGGATCCCAAAACACTATTGGAAGCCCAAATAGTCTAACCCATATTGGTGTTGCTAGCATTTTCTCTTTGTCTGGATTATAGCATTCTTCCCATTGCCTCATAAAAAAGCCTGCATTATTGAAGATGTATGGTCCCTCGTCAAAGATCCTCTCCTTATCTTCCAGATTTGCAAATATTATCGTGAAGAATCCTTTTGCACCTAGTTTTAGATCAATATGTCCCTTGGGATTCCATCTCTGTTGTATCCATTTAGTCAGGTCTTTCTCAGATGGCCATGTTCCTACAAACTTACAAATGAGAGCATGGTCTTTCATATATCCTCTGTACTCTTCAAATTTATTGTTTGGAATAACAAACCTAGGTTTTTTGTTGTTGCTCGTAGTAGACATTTGTTACCCATCCTTGCTTGCCATATTGCACCCATCACTGGCATGTCCTTGCTACGTCTCCCTGAGCCGCCACTCGATCCGTGCCAGCTTGTTTCTCTTGTTGCTACATTCTTGTAGGAGGGGATCTCTCCCCCCCCGCTTGGTTTTGTCATCTCTTTATCAGTCCTATCTATTTTTGAGGTTTCTTCTTCAATCGACCTGGTGTGGCTTGGTCTGAACTTCTGCAGGTGGGTTCGGGTTCCCCTGCACCCTGAATAGGTGCAGGTCCGCCAGAGGCTGCCTGTTCCAAAACCCTAACCCTAATCTTCTGTCTTCGTCTTCGGCTTCAGTGCTCCCATCTAAATATTTCACTTTGAATGTGTTATGACCCGGTTGAGTTATTTGATCTTAAACTAATACTACAATTTGCAAAAGATACAAAATATGCATGTATATGGGGACGTTATGTATCATAAAATGGATGAAGGGAATTGCTCAATTACAAAATTATATACTTCTTCCATTATACCAAAATGTTTGCCTCCTTAAATCAACATTCTATGATACTTCTTTTGATCATGTCTATCAACACATGAACATGAAGCAAACTCTTTGTCAAACACTAAATGGATCTGGACATAAGCACATGCAAGGTTACAAAAATAGAAGCAAGCCAGCTCCAAGAATTTCTTGTTGACCCTTGGTCATAGTTGACATTATCAAACTCAAGTTTGAAACGTAAGTCTTTTTTTTCTTGTGATGGTATATTGTGGTTCAAAGCCAGCTGACAATGAGGTAAAATGTGGTTAGCTGAAAGTATAGAAAAGGTTTTGTAGAAAAAGAAATAGTTTTTCCTCTAGAAGGACCGTAACTTTTGGACATACCTTATGAAGAATTTCCTTCGAGGTTATTCAATCATAAGAATGCTAAACAACATATACACATGTAATTTTGTTTATATCTAATAAATAGAATTACAAATTTTTTCCAAGAAAATAAAAATATTTAAAAGAAGAAAAAAAACATTTATCCAACTTACCCATAAAATGCAAAGTAAATTGATAAAAATGCAAAAAATTTACAATTTAAATATTAAATTAAATTAAATATAGAAAATATTTAGAAGTCTAGTTAATCCTTATCTTTTAAATTCATTTAGGGGCAATATTCACTTATGTTTAATTTAACAAATACAAATTCCATTTATGTTTTTATCTTAGGTATATATGCCACTCTTCCATTGAATGGGATTGAAGAATTGGAGACTGAGTTTTTCCATTGAAGAAAAGGTACTAAGCAACTCCTTGCTAAAATCAAAGTGCAATCTTTCATGAACTTTGTGTGTAGTGGAAGTGAACCTTATGACTAGGTGAAATGATAAAATTCTTGAATTCTATAACATAGACTAGAATGTTGTAGAAATCCATCAAAGTCGTAAAGATATTAAAATATTATTATCATTAAGAGCAAATCCATAACTTATAAAAAGTTAAAAAAACCACTAAGAGATTATGGCAAAAAATTACATCATTATCAATGAGAACAAGTCCATAACTCATAAAAAAATTAAAAATACATTTATGAACTTAAAAAATATATTTTAATTATTATATATATATATATATATATATTATAATATTCAAATTAAGAACTTTTATATATTTTCTTGATTTTCTAGTTACAATCTCCTTTAACATATAATAAGATTAACATAAATGAACTACACAATGTTGTTTTTAATGCATCAAAGGATTTGATGCCCTCAATACCCTATTGTAAACACACCATATTGTGCAATATAGTAAATGCACCCTCAATTTTATTGTGTAATGCAATATCTTTAATTTATTTTTATTTTATTTTTTTTATTTATTTATTTTTTTATTTTTTTTCAGAAGAAAAATCAAGATGTATCTATATTAAGATAATATAAAACAGCTACATAAGGCAGATACAAATAGGCGAGTCTAGAAGAGATTCATAACATGCCAGGTGAGAGGCGGGAAGAAAACTGTTCCCGAAGGCCCCCATTGTTCAACATAGTCCATAATTTTCATAATAAACAGAATACCCACAAAAACCCATAACATGGGCTGACCCCCGTAGGAGAGAAAAATTGGATAATAACCAAACATAGAAACCCCGATGTCCATAAGAGCAGCGATGGAACGTCCGAGGAGCCGAAAGGCCTAGATATCATGAAAAGCTTTAATATAGCACAAGAGAGCAGACACAGGCTTCCTAGAATTTTGGAAAATGGAAGCATTTCTCCACTTCCAAAGGAGCCAGCAAGTATGAACAAAGAGAGAATGCCGAGAGACAGACTGTCCACTCCACCACATGATTTCGCCCTGTACAGAAGAAAATGAGAGGTAAGGAAACCCATAAGATATGGAGAGATCATACCAAATGAACATGGAGATTGGACATTGAAAAAACATATGAAGGTTTGATTCCGTATCCTTTTGGCACATGGAACAGCGACCCGGACCCATCCATCCCTTCTGCTGTAGCACTTCCCATGTAAGATTCCTGTTGCAGAAGACTAACCACAAGAAAAGTACCATTTTAAGCGGGCAAGTGACTTTCCATAGCGGCATCGGGAAGACCATGAGGGAGGAAAAAGCAGATTGCATTGATAAAGCAGCATAAATGTGTTTGACACTGATGGGTAAAGGCTTAGAAGGGAGGGCCCACACCAAAACATCTTTGGTTCTAGAGTGATGAATTGCCATGTTCGAGAGGGATTGAGTAAAAGAAGACCATAAAGGAATAAGGGAGGGAGGCAGGTGGAGGTCAGTTCCGGCATTCCAGATAGGGGAGGAGTGAGACCAAGATTTGATCAACTTTTCCCAAGTAAAAATACCTTTTGCATGGAAAAAATGGATCAGAGGAAGAGGAAAAAGGGAGACCGGGCCATTTAAAATAAGGTCAAAACCAATATGGATGCTAGAACCCGAGAAAATTTTCCATCGCAGATACGCCAAGAAGAAATGTTGAAGCTTCCTGAAGCCCAACCAAATGGCAGAACCTCTCCTTTTTCCCAAGGAGTTTCTTCTGTACCAAAAAACTATTCCTTTACCTTTTAAATATTTCCTGTTAATGAGCCTGCTCCACGGACCATTTCCAAAAATCCCTCTATGAAGAGATTTGCAGATAAGAGCTTTCCCGAAAGATCTCAGGTTTAAGAGACCCCAGCTACCCTCATTCCGGGGCCTAGAAATGTCCTCCAACTTGACCAGATGAATTTTTGACTGCTTGGATTTCCCTCCCCATAAAAAATTTGCAGCTAGAGAGCACATTTTTTTTGAGATAGATACTGGCAGAAGATATAGATGGGCCCAATAGACCGCCAATTGGGACAAAACAGCCTGTACCAAAATGAATCTACCCGCAAGTGATAGAAACCTCCATTCCCATCCCGCAATTCTACAATAGAAACGATCAATGAGCCAAGACCAATCCTGTTTCCGATAACCTTTGGCCTTCAAATTGAAACCGAGATATTTTATGCCGCTACTTATAGAATCCAGACCAACTCCAAGCAAGTTCACAATCCATAATATGAGTTCATCATTTGTTCCATTATGAAACAATTTTGATTTGTCCGTATTAATGAGGATCCCCGATGCCGATTGAAATTTTTGTAAAATGCTGTTAATGCAGATCCAGGTTTGTTTGCATAACATAGCAAAGATAAGAATGTCATCTACAAACAGATTATGGGATAGATAAATGTCTTTGCAAACTTTAACCGGTCGGAATTGCTTGTCCGCGACAGCCCTGTTTATCTGCAAGCTGAGGGTGTTCATAACTAAAATGAACAGCAGAGGAGAGAGAGGGCATCCCTGGCAGAGCCCTCTCTCAGCTTTGAAAAAAGAGGATGGGATTCCATTAATGATAACAGAATAGTGGACATTTTCTACACATGCCATAACCCATTCAATGCCTTTTGATCTGAGACCGATCTTCGCCAGCAATATTCTGAGAAAACCCCAGTCCACACAATCGTAGGCCTTTTTTAGATCAATCTTGAGGATTGCCGCCTCTGTATTATTTGACACCATGGAAAATAAGCACTCTTGTGTCATTGCAACAACGTCCCAGATATTTTGGTCCCTTAAAAAAGCATGCTGGTTCCTGGAAATAAAAAGATTGAGCATGGGCTTTAACCTTGCCGCTACGATCTTGGATATAATCTTGAATAAGGTGTTACATAAAGCGATTGGACGATAATCCTGGAAAGAAACAGATCCTTACTTCTTGGGAATGAAGGCGATGAACGTTGAGGATAGAGCACTATGCATATTCCCCGAAATACGCGAAGCTTCCACCGTGCGCAATAGACCCGTCTTGAACATATCATAGAAATGAATGAAAAATTCGATGGGCCAGCCGTCAGGGCCCGGACTTCTATCCTTTTTAAAGGATTTAATAGCAGAAAGAAGCTCCTCCTCCGAGACAGGCTTAATGAAATTTTCATATGCGTTGTTATAAAACATTTCAGGGACTAAATCCGCCACCCAGATCATATCAGAAATGCTACTTTGACACCTTCTGTATTGATGTTGGAAGAAACTAGTAGCTTCCGCTGCTATGTCATCCTGTGAAGAGAGAAGATCTCCCTTGCCATCTAGGATCTTCCAAATAGAATTCTTCGACCTTCTGGCATTTGCAAAAGAATGAAAAAACTTAGTATTTCGGTCACCTTCTTTGAGCCAAAGCGCTCTGCTTTTTAGCCTCCAGGATATCTCCTCCTTTAGCAACAGATCTTGTTTCCTCTTGTTCAGCTCCTTGATAAGATTCTTTTTTTCAAAAGACATGGATCGTAGGGAGGAAGATGGCATAAGCGTTTCCAGTTCATTCTGTATGGAAGAGAGCTCTCGTTTATCCTTTTTTGAACTCCGAATCTGCCACTCCTTTGCAGTAGCTCTCAGGGCGTGGATTTTTTCCCGAAAAGTGGTAAGAAAAGCCGTGTTGGATGCTTGCAAGTCCGCCCATTTTTTAGAAATGGAATCAGTGAAGGAAGAGTCGTTCAGGAAAACTCTATTAAATTTAAAAGAGTAACCCTTCTTGAAATCCATGCCCCTCCATTCGAGAAGAATTGCCCTGTGATCAGAGGAAAATTTGTTTGCAATGTGAGAGCTGGGCATACCCCATTTATCTATGATGCTTGCATTGATGATAAACCGGTCAATTCTTTTTGCTATATAGGCCTGACCGAACCTCCCGTTATCCCATGTCGGGGATATCTGATCCGGGACAACGTCCACAAGTTTCCTTCTGAGAAATTCCATTCTTAGCCAGTCTGCCATTTTATCATTTTTCCGGCAAGATCCCCAACATTCATCAGCGCTCAAAGTCACATTTAAATCTCCCGCAATAATCAATGATTCTAATTCAAGAATCTCTGATGCAAGAAGCTTTTCCCAAAAAGGAAGCCTATTTTTACACGGACCATAGATATTTAAGATTTCATTGATAGAAAAATTGAATTTGAAATGATTATTTAAGATTTTATCAATAGAAAATTTTGAATTTAAAAAACAAAATTATTTCCTTATTTGTTTAGACAAATACATTTTTGTAAACAGATTTTAAATTCCTACTATTAGATTACAACTACCTACTATTACATTTTTGTCAACACATTTTAAATTCCTGCCAATGAATTATAACTACATAAAAACATGCATACAAACAATTCATCAATATTCAGCTCAATAATTTTGAAAATTTATGTAAATAAAATTTAAAATTTATGAAAACACAACTTATAACTTAAATAAATTTAAGAAAAATAATAAACATTTTAAATTGTAAAATAGATAAAAATAATTTACCAACAAATTAAAGATGGTCATAAACAATAAAACAGCTAAAACTAACAATTCTACACTTTTCTTAACATTTTAATCAATTTAAATTTATTAATAAATGTCGTAAATAAATTCTATTTATTTAAAAAATGTATTTTTATATTAGATATAATATATATATATATATATATATATTATAATAATAATAAATATAAAAATATTTTTTTTTTATAATAAATAATAAAATATCTATTCAATTAATAACTTTAAAATAAAAAGAACACATTTTTTTAGTATTTTCAAGTTTAGAAAAAAAAATTACGCTTAAAAATATAAATTAAAAAAACACAGCGACATAAAAAAAAACCAAAGCAAAAATTGTATATATTTATAAAAAAAAACTGGTATCAAAAATTAAATAGATAAAAATAGAACTCAATTTTAACCCAACCGCAATCCGTCTAAATTTGGCAGATAATTCTAAATTTGGCAGGTACTGCAAAATCAAACCTCACTTCCAACACTATCTAACACTAACACTATCAACTGAACCTTAGAAATGATAATTTCTCCTGCCCAACATACAGTTTCATGTTCCAGTTCTGTTCTGTTTTCAGTTTGGGGTATTTAGTGTACACAATCATTCATGGGTGGCATGAAAAAACGAAACAGAAACACTAGACGTTATCTACAGTGCATGCAAAAATAACAACGTGCCATACATATTAAATCTTATCCATGGGTTGCATGTCCAAACTAATACTACATTTATCCCGTAAAAAACATTATACGTATTAATAACAGGGGCAAAACATAAAATCGATAAAAATTGAAACTCCTTAATTCTAACCCAACTACAATCACTTAAGTGTGAGAGATGTTTCTAGAATTGACATGCATGGAAATTTTTTATTTAATTTGTCATACTTGTTTACGGCCTGTCAGGCTGTCACCCTTGCGTTATATCAGATGAAGAGAGCATTTAGCCAGTGTCAAAAATTAAATTGATAAAAGTAGAAATACTCATCAATTCTAACAGGACTGCATCAACGTACATTTTTATTTTGGCTCAACAACGTAGTTGGTGGACAGCAATTATGGAGGAGAAACAGCAGGACAACGATCAAATGGATGCCATTGTAAGTGCTCCCTGTATTCTTTTCGATTTACATGCTGCTGCCATCCGAATTGCATTCTTTCCTACTAGACATGTTGTGTGGATTTCATGATATCTGTAATAAAACAGTGGGCAGAATAGTTTCTGGGATATAAATATATATTTTTTCTCTAAAATTTTGTTAATGGGTTTTTTTATAATGATCAGTAATTATTCAGATTGTTGGAGATTTCCGAAAATAAACTGTATAATAGGTTTTTTTTGTTATTCTCTTTTTGTAAAATTGAAATTTTTTATTTTTTTGGATTATCCAGGATATTAAACTACAGCATCTCTTGGGTCACTTTCTGAAGTACTTTGAAGGAAAACCCTCAGCTAAGAAGTTGGGTGAGTATAAAGACATGGGCTCCAATTTCTCTTTGCTCTTTGTCCTTCATGGTAGCAACTTTCTAGAGTTCACTCAAAAACACAAACGTGAAAGGTTATGGAATTTATAGACCATTTTGAAAAAGAGATTGTGGTTCCGGTTTTTATACTGTTCTTTCTCATCATTTTAGACTTTCTTTTAGTGTTCTGTCACACTGTTAATTTATCCTTAAGCTAATGCATTTTCTTCCCAAACAAATGCTTTTATATGAAGAGAATTTCAAATTTATCCTCTGATTTAACAGGTTTCTTGCTATATCCTTGTGGCTCAGGAATTTATTTCAGTAAATAAAATTAGTACCAGTCATGTTATACTAGTCCTTGTTCCAAGTAATACTAGTAGAGATCCTTGTGATTTTAGTCCTTCGGTTTCTTTGGAGCTTCTTCATCTTTAGTTGTTGATGCTTTAATGTCTTCCTCTTATTGTTTTTAAGAAAATCTTTCTTGTAGTGTTTATATTCATGACATCCATTGGACTTTGGACATACCTTGAGATTTGTTACCAGCATTTTTGTTTTGAAAGCCAAATTTCTTCTTTCGAAATTTATTCTTTAATCTGGCTGCAAAAGCTTGAGAATCTTCATTATGAGGTTGAGTATTGCTTTTGGCCTTGAGTCTTGATTCCTCTAAAGTGAAAACAGCCCATAACTCTTCAAAAATAGGAGTTTCCTTTCCAGCATAAATGCCTCCAGCAAAACCATCCCAAACTTCAGGTAAAGCATTGATTCCAGTGGTGATCATTTCAGAATCAGATATGGTTTCACCTACTCCTTGAAGTTGATCTTTAATCTTTGATATCATCATAAAATATGAAGCCACGTTGTCCTCCTTTCTCATCCTTGTTCCATAGAGTTGATTTCTTAAAGATATCGTAGGACATATTGTGTTGATGGAGTACAAGTTCACCCATGTATCATAAACTTCCTTGGATGTAGACAATTCTGAAACAACAGTAATGAGGAAGTCTTTGATGGATTCAAAGAGAATCCTTCGAGCTCTTATTTCTCCCTTATTATACTTGGCCACTTCTTGAGCATTGTTTCTATCTGGTGCTGGAACTTTGCCTTCAACAAATTGCATGACTTCATTTTCAATAAAGACTAGATCAATCCTCTTCTTCCAAGCCTTGAAATCAGATCCACTTTCAAGCTTGTTTCCCTCCTTATATATGGATGCCATTTGATCACAAGTATTGGACATAGAGAATAGAAGATTACTTACTTCAAAGTGAGAGAGTTTCTAAAAGGATGTCTTCAAGAGCATCAATAAGTTGCAATCTTCAAGCTTCCTTCCTTCACCTTATCTCTGATACCATGTTGAGAAACCGAGTGCAATATAGTCTAACACTTAATTCCTCTTCTTGATACTTACTTGTGAATATTAAATGTTTTCTTATGCCTTCTTCATCAAACAATTATACAATTGTTTAATCATTCAAGAAAGATAGAGATCACAATGAGACGAGAGACACCAGAAATTAGGCTAGTAGCCAGGGCAAAACCCACAAGGGGAAACCCAACAATCCTTTCTTTATAGAATCATATCAAAATGAGAGATATCCAATCGAAGACCAAGACCAAACTGCCACCAAAGATGCCAGGTCGAACCCTCCTCAAAGTCACCTTCAAAATTCAAAGTCAACACTAGTCAAACTGCTTCAAATCTAGTCAAACTTCGGAGATTTGGACCTGCAACTATGGCCGAATTTCGGCCTGCAACTACCTCAGAATTTTCGGCCTCTTACACAGAAAATTCATCTTCCACATGTGTGAGCTAGTACTAGTCAAAGATTCGGTCAAGAGGGAATATTCTTCTAGTCTTTTGTCTTGTCTTCTCTCTGCTTTGACTCTTCTTCTTCTTCTCCTTCACTAGGTTCGGATGTGCTTCTTGTTGTGTTGAATGAATGGGCTCCAAGTACGTAGAACTTGTCTCTTATCTATAGCTGTCTAGGTGGGTCAAATAGGTGACACTTGAAGGGCTAGGCTGACTTGTCAAAAGAGGGCCTACTTGTTCATTTTGTGGACTTTTGGCTCATACGAAAATTTCAAATTCTCTTTCTTTTAAATGTCCAAATGGACCATGATACAAAATAATTTTCTTTTGACTCAAAAACAAATTGTTTTTGACTCTGGCATAAAGAACATGTTTGAAAAAAATATAAAAATACATCATTGATAAATATATATATTATGAATACTGAACCTAGTTACATCTTCAACATTATTTACTCAATAATTGTAATGAAGTTAGAAAAAATAATCAGAAGGTACCAACAAATTTCAAACAAGTCCTCTTCCTTAAATATTTGAGACAAACCCTGCTATGAACTATCACTGTGGGCATCCTTCTACTTAAGCAATATATCATATAATTTCGAAGTATTTCATTTCAACAATGTTGCCTTGCCTTAAATTGATCTATCTACGATTATGTATGATCACCGATGTGTTTTCTGCTGATGCTATTGCTAATTTCATTTGTTTTTAAGTCTGTCATCTTTCTTCTTAAGATTTCTCATTCTGCACTATTTGTGTGTGTTTTTTTATTTTAGTTATGAAAGGGTTGTATAACCTGTGCTTCTTTTATATTTGTTCCAAACAGGGTTGAGATTTGGAGCCTATGGCTCATTTTTGCCGTCTCCATCAGTTTTGCTTCATCCTAGAACCCTATCTATCATGGAGAACAATAGTACTAAAAACTTACCGAATAAGCCAGTAGTGAAGGTATAAAACTATTTGATTTACAGATGTTAAATTGATTGCATGCAGTGCTTTAATGTAATTGCACATTTTGTGATTGAGAGATTTGACATATACTCTATATTCTATACCCTGTAGTCTACAAAAATAAATTTTGAAAATCGTTTACAGCAGACACAATCGGTAGCTGCAAGCTCAAGAGGCACTGTCCTCTCTGCAAATGATGCTTCAGCAGCCAACAATATATTGTCTGGTTTAGATTCTGATCATGTTGCAAAAAGTTGGCAGACTGCTGTGACTGTTGTTAATATTAGTGGAGAAATGAAGGACAGCCAGCTTGAAGAAGGAGAAATCCCCTCCGACCAGGACCACGAATCTAACTGTGACCCCGATGTTGCATTTTCCTACATTGTAAGTGCCCACGATGTTTTTTTCTAACTGCACTACAAAGTGATGAAAAAGGCCATAGTTTAATTGTTGCATTCCATTCAAAGGCTGCATGCTGAAATCACAATGCCTATGTTAATAATAAACAGTCAAATACAAGCCTTGGAATAGTTCCCAGATCTTTAAATACTATCTTCATATCTATTATCTCTGTCAATGGTTTTGTTGTTGCTCAATCTAAAAGTACAAGTTCTCTTCTTAACTAGACCTGAGATATTGCTTTTTCGGGGTTGATGCAGGATGCTAAACTACAGAATGTTCCGGGTCACTGTCAAAAGGATTTCGAGGGAGAAATCTCAGCTGAGAATTTGGGTGAGTAGAAGGATGTGGCATCAGCAATGTGTTGGTTGAATAACAGTCCTTTGCCATTTTCCCTCCATGTTTGAAAGATTGTAGTGTTCATGTACAAACACAGACAATGGCTAACAAATTTATACACCATTTTGAAATGAGATAATGGCTGTTATTTTTGGTCTTTTTTAAACTATCTTTGGGTTTTCTGTCACATTTCTTTGGCATACAAAGTAGACTACCAGTGTATTCTTAAGCTAACACATTTTCTTCTTAGACAACAATTTGAATTTATTTATCTAAATTGACAAGTTGCCTGTTATATCCTTGTAACTCGAAGTTTCTTTCAGTGACTGAATTCAGTACTAGGCATGTAATCCTAGTCCTTGTTCCAAATGATAACCAGGTTTATGATCTTCCATGGAAAATCATTATGGCTTTCAGTGCAATAGAAGAATGAATTCATGCCTTAAGCACATTATTTCTTGCAACAGAGTTGTTTGCATGCACTTATGTACTTGATAATGCAAATGAAGTTAGAACAAATAATCAGATGGTACCAACGAAGATTAAGAAAGAAGAAAAAGAAACCATATCCTTAATCGTAAATACTGAAACAAAGCCTGCTATGAATTGTGACTATGGACATTCTTCTACCTGAGAAATATATCATACAATTTCAATTTAATCCTTTCGATGAGGTTGCCTTGATTTTATTTATGTTGATCTATCTACAATAAGTATGAGTATTGGTGTGTTTCCTGCTGTTGTTACCTATATAAAACAAAATTTCCCTGTTTGCATCTAGCTTATTTCATTTTCTAAGCCTGGCAGCTTTCTCTTTAAGATTTGAACTGTCTGCTCAACAATTTTCACCTTTCTACGCAAGGCCTAATAAATAAAAGGTGCACTATTTCTCCGTTTCATTTACTTTTAGTCATCAAAGGATTGTAAAATCTGTGCTTCTTCTATTCATGTTTGAAATAGGATCAAAATTTGGAGGCTATCGCTCTTTTTTGACAAACCATCAGGGGTCGCCACCGAAATTTCTTCAACCTGAAACTCTACCTATTGCGCAGAACAACAGTACTCATAATTTACCCAACAAGGGGGTGGTGAAGGTACTATTCATTTGATTTACAGTGGTTACACTTCTTGTCTTTGTTCAATGGAGTTGTTTAATTTAATACCGCTTCAGGGATTCAAAGATCCTCTCTAGAACACTAAACGTATTTTGTTGGTCCTTTTACTTGAACCGGAGCAGATTATGGCATCACATAAAATTCTTGGAGGTTCCTTGGCCACACCCCTTCTGGATATTCGGCCGCAATTTACCGAGAAAGATGAGAAGGTTTTTCCAAAAGAAACTGAAAATTTGATTGTTAAGACAGAGTTTCAGAAAGATACTTCAACAAATAAAAATGTCTTTGAGTTGGTAAAGGAGTTTCGAGGACTAAAGGGAAACACAGCAATATCCAACGGAAACAAAACAAAATCTACAGATATAAGGGAGACTTATTGCAAATTTGGAAAGAATGCTCCAAATAATTTGAAACGTCCAACAGAGACCTCTTCAAAAGACGTTTGTCATGGATGGCTGGAAAAAGAAATCATAGGGGAATCAGGGAAATCAACTCTAAAGACATCTGATGCATACATGAAAGGAACAAAAGAAGCATCAAAGGACAAGATACATCAGTTTTCGAACTCGGTAATCTGTGATGCCTGTAAGAAATGGCGCTTGCTGCCATCTGGGGTAGAACTTTCATCACTTCCAAAAAAGTGGTTCTGTCAGATGCTTTATTGGCTGTAAGTTTATGTCTGATTTAGTCTTTGTCATAGTTAACAACTTACTAACAAGTACATAAATATCATGTTTGATATATGTGTGGTCTGTAGGTGAGTTTTCTGGTTTCTCATGACCTAATTGATGTTAGTTTGCTCTTGTTTCAACAGGCCTGACATGAATCGGTGTGATGTTAGTGAAGATTCTACCACGCAAGCTGTTAATGGGATGTACAGCATACAAGCAGGCCAGTGTCAGGTGGATGCAAACAAAGAGCCGCTTCAACATCCAGGTGCTCCTCTGTCTGAAGGCCTCTTTGATAACAAACAAGCTGAGTCAATTGAATACATAAAACATTTAAGGCCAAGTGTGATTTCCAGCGTTGGTAAGAAAGAAGAACTAAGGATTCAACTCATGATTTTTGCAGACTCAATAAACCACTCAAGTTCTCTTTCAAGAAAGAATAAACCAAGCTCTGTTAGGAGCAATAGCTCAACTGATGTAGTTCAAAAGCGTCTAGAAAAAGTTCAAGTGGGCAAAGGCATATTACAGCAAGACAATAAGGGGAATGGTGCTGTAATGGGAATTGAGAAATTGAAACAAGAAGAAAAATCGAAGCTGAAACATAATGCTTCTAATAGAGGTATGTGTTTGCAAATCCTTTCTTGTGTTTTAATTGCCACTTGGTAATTTTTTTCTATGTACTTTGTCACTTACATATGATTTTATGCACTTGTTACATTTTCCTTCAAACTTGTCCTATCATTTTGGTCATTTCTCGAACAGTAATAAAATTATTAATTCTATAGAGTTTTTCTCACAGTGACCTCTTCATCCTTTGCAGCAGAGAGCAATGTGGGGCAAGGAAAGCGCAAGAATGAAGTTAAGGCAGGGGTGCATAAGTCTCTTAAGAAGATTAAGGCCAGAGGAGCAATTGATGGCTCTAATAGTGAATTGTCAACAGTTCCCAGAGAATCAAGCAAAGTTGACAGCTGGCATGAAGCACTGATCCCCAGTGTGAAGCCTTTTGTAAAGAGTAAGAGCTCAACTGATGTACTCCAAAATCCTCTAGAAAAAAATCAACCAGGCACATGTATTTTAAGCCAAGAGATTAAGGGGAATGGTGCTGCAATGGGAATGCACAATTACAAACAAGGAGAAATATGGAAGATAAAACAAAATGCCTCTAATAGAGGTATGTGTATGTAAATCCTCTTTTGTTTGGGGTTGCCACTTGGTGAATCTTTTCTAATGTACTTTACCATTTATCTATAATTTTCTGCATTTGTTACATTTTCCTTTAAACTTGTCCTATCATTTTGCTGTCGGACTGTAATAAAATCTTGATATTTTTCCCACAATTATCTCTTCATCTTTTGCAGGAGAGGGCACTCCAGGACAAGGAAAGCGCAAGAATGAAGGTGAGGCAGAGGTACAGAAGCCTCTTAAGAAGGCTAAGGCCAGACAAGCAATTCATGGCTCTAATAGTGAATTGTCAACGGCACTCAAAGAATCAAGCAAAATTGATAACTTGCATATAGCAGAGATCCACAGCACAAACCCTCTTTCAACTATTGTAGTTGCGGGAAGGGTTCCTGTGGGAGCAGTTGCTGCAATTCCTGTTAAGACAGAACTTGAGCAAGCTGCAGGAAATACTGCATTAAAAGAGGCCAGGGATTTGAAACGTACTGCAAACAGATTAAAGGTTTAATTGATGTTAATTACCCTTATCACTCCAAGTATACCTAGCCTAAATTATTCTAATTGTGATTTGATGCAATTTGTTGAAAACTATATCTGCTTTAGCAGTCTAATTTTGTTGGAAATAGATGTTGCAGGCTAGAGGAGGTAGTGGATATGACACCACAAGCCTTTACTTTGAAGCAGCTTTAAAATTTCTTCAGGCTGCTTCATTGTTGAAGCCTTCCAATCTTGAGAATGCAGAGCATGGAGAAATACCTCAGTTTATGACGTTATACACGGATGCTGTCAAGCTTTTTGAGTAAGTCCCATAACCAGATAGAATTTGCGACAAAAATTTTGATTCTTATTCTTTTATCATTAGCTAAGTTGGATGTGAACCTGAATACTCAGTACTTTTGGACAAATTTTCAAGCAGTTCTGAATTGTAGTCATGCTGATTCAGATTTTGATACGGTGGCTTCTCTATTTTCTTTACAGGTATTGTGCTTCAACATATGAGAGAAAGAAAGAAATGGCAGCTGCTGCCCTTGCATATAAATGTATGGGAGTGACCCACATGAGAGTTGTCGCTTCTAAAACTTCATGTTTAACCAGAGATTGGCATGAGCTACCAGCAGATTTTCAAGAAGCTCCACTTGGTAATTTGGCTAATCCTCTATTTTTTCTATTCTGAACATTGTCTGCAAGAATACATCCTACAAAAGTAAGCTAGTCTAGTATCTGCGATTCTGCAAATGCCATGCTAATACTCTAGTGAACAAAATGTGTCTATAACTGGTAGCCATCTCCACTATCCCTCTTACTCACTTGATGGTGAATACTGCTATTCACTGCTTACCTGTAGTGTATCTGACAACCATCCAATGATTAATACAAAGTCACAAAAACTCTCTGCCAACTCATTTTCTCTTGTAAGTGAAATAATTGTGGTTGGTGCTGTCAGCTCCGCAAGGTTGTTTTTTCTTCTTCCCTGGCCTTCTTGAATCTCATCTTCATTATCATTCTGTAGTTGTATCTATCCACCTGCCCCGTTCCTCCTTGGGTTACGTTTTTCTTCCTCATTGAATCTCCTTTGTGTGATGGCCTCCCTTCTTGTAGGTGGCATGGGGGCATGAGTCTTCTTCTCTTTTGTTTTTTTTGGGGCTGATCTAAGACTTGCTTTAACCCTGGGATAGACTCCTAACATTTTGGGTCTCTTTCTTTTGCAATACTTATTATAAATGTTGAGCTAAACACTTGTATGATCATACCATTTTCCCTTCATTCGTTAATGACCTTTATAATGTCAATGCCTAGAATATCCTACAGCACAGGAGAACCAGAAAGATTTTCCAATATATTATATCTTTACAATGTTACAATATAATATGTATATCCTGTGGCATCCATAAACCCCAATCCATTAACCCTAGATTAAAATACAAATAGAGTTCCTTAATCAAAATTATAAAACCATGGGCTAAACCACCATGCCCACAAAACTGCTAAAGCAAAAAATGTTTGCCAAAAACCGCCAAAAATGAATGCAAAAAATTGCCAAAAAAATATTTGTGGGCTCTGCCCCGACTATCCCTAGCGCATACAAATTGCATGAGGGGCTACTCATGCAAAGAATATAACACATACCCAACAACTAACATAAAATCATAATTATCCACTTGAGAGATATCATCATATTAGTAAGGAGCTAGTGGATGTTCATGTCAAATTTGATTCTAGAGTATGTATGAGGAGAAACAAAGTAAAGGCGATGGCAAGAAACTTTTGAGGTGTTGGACTTGTGGTGGAGAGCATTGCAGAAGAGATTTCCCATCGCAACAGGGTGGTAGGCCTCAGAGTTACAGTGCTCAGGAGGCCCAGACAATTAGAAATGTAGGCGAGAGTATTCCCAGATTTATTCAACAATGGATAGTAGGCAGACAGATCATCATGCATCCATTATCAAGATGGAAGGTAAGCTTTGTGGTCAAGTTGTTTCTAATTTGATTGATACTAGATTGAATTATAACTATATTAGTCTTGACCTGGTGGATTATTGTTGGTTGAATAAGGAAGCACATGAAAAATCTTGGTTGGTGCAGTTGGCTACAAAGATCAAGAGAAGAGTTCATCATTGGGTGTGATCTTGTGCATTTGAGCTTAATGGCATGCCTACAATGACACATCTAAATGTTCTTCCTTTGGGATCATATAGCATGCTTTTGGGCATGGATGGGCTGTTCATTCACAGGACCAAGCTGGATTGCTATGAGAAGGCCATTGACAACCTAGTTGATGATGGAGAAAAGAGAATCTTGCAGGGAAAGAAGAAGCCTACATCAATGAGAATGGTTATAGTTACGCAGACCAAGTGCAGTCACCGGAAAGGATGTTTGTAGTTCATACTTCTAGTGACAAAGGGAAAGAAGATAGGGATGAAAAAGTTCTGAGGAAGTATCCTATCTTGCAGGAGTTTCAGGATGTGTTTCCTGTAGATATTCTAGAGTTTTCCCCTCATAGGGAGGTGGAATTTTCTTTTGAGTTGATGCTGGGAGAAACACCAACATCTAAAGCGTCATACATGATGAGCATTCTAGAGTTAGTGGAACTGAAGTTGCAGATTAAAGAGATGCTTGATAAGGATTACATAAGGCCAAGTGTGTCACCTTCAGCTGCACCAGTGTTGTTTGTAAGAAAGAAGGATGGTACTCTCAAATTGTGCAATTATTATAGGCCATTGAAAAAGGTGACTATCAAGAACAAGTATCCATTGCTGCAGATTGATGATTTGTTTGATCAACTGAAGGGAGTTGCAGTGTTTTCAGAGATTGATTTGAGATCGGGATATCATTAGGTGCATATTAAGGAAGAAGACATCTACAAGACTACATTTTGTACAAGGTATGGGCACTATGAGTTTGTGGTGGTTCCTTTTGGTCTTACCAATGCTCCTGCTGCCTTCATGTTTTTGATGAACAATGTGTTTCGCCCTTATCTAGATAAGTTTGTGATAGTCTTTGTTTATGACATATTGATATAGTCAAAGAAAAAAGAGGAGCATGTACAACACCTAGTAGCAGTATTGAGATTCTTGAGAGAGCATAAGTTGTATGCCAAGCTCAACAAGTGTAGTTTCTTTCAGACTCAGATTCATTACTTGGGACATGTTGTTTCCAGGGAAGGGATAGCAATGGACCCGGAAAAGATTAATGCTATCATGGAGTGGCCAACTCCGAGAAATGTGGATGAGGTCAGATCATTGATAGGATTAGCATGTCATTACAGGAGGCTCATCAGGAACTTGTCTAAGATTCACTATCCTATTGCATCTTTGCAGAAGAAACGGAAGAGCGTTTGAATGGACTAAGGAGTGTGCAACTAGTTTTGATCAGTTGAAGTAGTTGCTTACGAATGCTCTGGTTTTGAAGATTGTGGATCTTGATAAGGAGTTTTTGGTTTGTACAGATGCTTGCAAGGAAGGACTTGGTGGAGTCCTGATGCAGGAAGGGTAGGTGGTTTTCTATGAATCAAGGAAGCTAAATGAGCACGAGCAAAAATATGCAACTCGTGATCTTGTGTTGGCAGTTATCATTCATGCATTGAAGATGTGGAAACATTAGGTCCTTGACAGGAGGTTTGTTTTGATGAGTGATCATAGTGGGTTGAGGTATTTTTTTTACCAAATTAATCTGAATGCACAACAAGCTAGATGGTTGCCTACTTTTAGTGAGTTTGATTTTGAGATCAGTACATCAAGGGCAAGGAGAACTGGGTTGCGAATGCTCTCAGTAGGAGAGTGCAGGCGAATCATATTCTAGTTGTGACCTCTTATGGGACATATTTATAAGAGCGGATCTTGCAAGCAGGGCAACATGATGAGAGGTATCAACAACTAAAGTAGAGATTGCAGCAACAAGGTGAAGGTTATAGGGTTGAGAAGTATCACCTCACAACAGATGGCTTGGTCATATTCAGGAGCAGGATTTATGTGGCAGATAACAACGAGTTGAAGAAGCTTATCTTGAGAGAGTTTCATTCAGGCCACCTAGGATACCTGAAGACTTTGATAGCTGTTAAGGAGTTCTATTATTGGCCGAATTTAAAGAAAGAGATGGCTGAGTTTGTTGCAAGGTGCTTGGATGATCAGCTAGTGAAAGATGAATGCAAGCATCCAACCAGTTTGTTGCAGCCTATTCCGATTTTGGAATGGAAATGAGAGATCATTTCCATGGATATCATTACAAGATTGCCAAGGACATCGAGGTAGTATGATTCTATCATGGTTGTGGTTGACAACCTGAGCAAGGTAGCTCACATCATTGCAGTGAAGTCTACTAATTCAGCTAGTGAAGTGGCTTAGATCTTCATTAGGGAGATAGTGAGGTTGCATCGGGTTCCCAAGAAGATTATATTAGATAGAAATGCCAAGTTTACTTCCAAGTTTTGGAAGGAGTTGTTTGTAGGCTTTGGGACAAAATTAGTCTTCAGCACACCTTATCATCCGCAGACAGATGGGCGCAAAGAGAGGTTTAACAGGATTCTTGAGGATATGTTGAGGATGTATGTCATGCATCAACAGAGGAAGTGGGAGGATTATCTTCCATTGGTGGAGTTGGCTTATAATAATGGGTATCAGGAATCCTTGAAGTTAAGTCCATTTGAGGCTCTCTATGGGTGGAGTTGTAATACTCCTATCAACTGGAGCGATCCAATCAACATGTTGATGATCGGACCAGATATGTTGGCTTAGATGGAGAAGGAGATGCATAATATTAAAAGGAATTTGAAGGCATCATAGGATAGGTAGAAGAGTTATGCATATTAGCATAGTGCATTCAAGGAGTTTCAGGTTGGGGAGCATGTGTATTTATGCTTCAAGCCCAAGAGGAACTCCTTGAGAATCGAGTCATGTGCCAAGTTTGCACCTCAATATTGCGAGCCTTTTGAGATCCTTGAGAGGATTGGGCAAGTGGCATACAAACTTGCATTGCCACCAACAATGAAAGTCGATGATGTTTTCCATGTTTCACTGCTTAAGAGATATGTGCAGGATGTTGATCATGTGATTGATTGGTTTGTAATGCAGGTGGAACTAGAGGGAGAGTTCTAGCTAGAGCCACAATGCATATTGTAGCGAAAACAACTCATGCTCTAGAATCGAGCAATAGAGCAAGTGCAGTGGAAGCACTTTGGGTCCGATGAAGCTACATGGGAGATGGCTAATCAAATGCTAGCATTATATATTTCTTTATTTGTTAGTTGAAGCAAAGGAGTTTTGGGTGTATATATATATATATATTTCACGTAGGAAAAAATTCGTAATTTTATTCATATGAAGAAAATTACAATTTGTAGATGCTTAGAGCATATGCATATGAGTTGTTCCTGAAAATCAGGACGCATAAGAATACAAAATTAACAAGAAGAGAAATATTATGCCAGCAGCCCTATACTTTCCTGCCTTTTTCCTTCTCCACTTTTCGCCAACCTCCAGTGTTGGGAGTGGGAACAATTATAGCAAGCTGGTTTTCCTCTATATTCATTGGTTGTTCTTTATCAGATTCCGATCCTTCGGAACTATGTGCTCGTTTGATGCCGCTTATTTCCAGCTGTAATTCTTGTTGCTGTGTCAAGTTATTTGGCCCCAAATTGGGTCCCTCGGTGCTCTCTTTCTGTATGTTTTCCTGTCTCATTTGCATGTCTATGGGTTTTGTCTTCAGTTCCTCCTCCTCCAGCGATTCGGTATGCTACCAACCTTTGGGTTTTTTCTGTTGTTTCTTGTTCCCTTTTGGCTCCTTACTAGTCAATGGATAGGCATATTGTAGGTGCCCTGTCTGCAAGTAGCTGCGACATCTGAATGTTGTGTTCTCATAATCAAGCGGTTGTGTCCACAGTGAATTATTAAAATTCAATGTGATGTGATCTGGTAGTCCTTGACTTAGGTCCACCTCTACACATATTCTGGCATATGTGAAGATTCCCCGAATAGCTCTGTCTTCATCTGTTTTAAGGTACTTTCCTAAGGAGTTCCCAATGGCTGTTAAAACCTTTTGGTGCTAAAATGCAGTGGGAGGTTATGCAGCCTTACCCAAACTGGCATTGTTGAAACTATCATGGTATTGGCATCAAATTCCGGGAGCCAGGGGGTGATAAAGAGGCCAGCATTGCCCCAAAACCAAGGCCCCTGATTAATGATGTTGTCTCGTTCCAATTCTGTGCTAAATCTAACTATGAAAAAACCGTTAGGGCATAGATATATTTCACATTTAGTTGTCCATGATGTGAAAATCCATTGATGCAGTGCATCCGCTTTTGGCCAAAAACCATTAAATCTACATATAACAACATTATGGGTTAAATTTGTGTATAGATCTATTACCTCCGGCAGAGATATTGTAAGCATAGGTGATTCCAGCTTCTGTTCCACAATGTAGGGGCCTGGTAGCTCTGTTGTGGGCGCTTGGATGTGCTGCAATGGTTCCTTTCCTTTGACTGCATGCGAAAAGAGCCTGTAGTTTTTGAGCTGTCCCCCTTGCACCCGCCTCGCTGTCTCAGGTTGAGGATGATGGTTGAATCTTTAATGACTCCATAGTGCTGGAGTGTGTGTTGGTCCTGCAGACAGAGTCCTGAAAATATCAGATTTTGGTATGTTATTAGAGTTCCCAGTTTGATCTGGATCTCCTTTTTTAACTCTTGAACGCTCATCCCTTTCCTGATCTGTACACAACAATGTCTACCTTCTATCGATCTGATAAATATTTGCTTCAGATCTGTATTCATACAGGATGGATCAACCTTATCCAGGCCCCGATTTACTGGATTGTAATCTAAATCTGGCGGATCGATGGCAGATCTAGGGTTTATATGTCTTTCCACTGTGTAAAAGGGTTGTCCACCTCCTATCAGCAGTTTATCAGGTACTGTCGTAGTAGATCCAGTGTGTGGTTCAGCAGATCCAGCACATTCAACAATAATATCATAGGATCTGCTTGATTCAGACCTAGTAGCGTGCAGTTGTCCCTTCTGCTGTCCGTCCTCCGTAAAGATCTCAGGAATCAGATCTGGGCTATTTTCCTCGACAGTCGTCTGGTGCTCGTAGTCAGCCAAAATGCGTTGTCTGTTATCAGTGGGGAGGCCCCTGATCTGGCCAGCCGCTTGTCAGTTCTCACCTTCCCATACACCCATGCGGGCATTTCCCCTATTTGCTGAAAGATCCCTACTCTAGGCGTTTTGTATGCAGGCAGTCAAAAGGCGGCAAGGATTTCCCTATGTGCCATGGTTCTTGCTCAGGTGGATCGGCATACTGGTTGCCGATGTCCTGTCCAGTAGGCCCGTCGCAAGTACAGTGGCGGATTCTGCAATGAAGATATCCTTTATTGTGCCGTCTTGCTGGAAAAGAGCGCATAGAATCAACGCATGCACGTTTTGTAGATGCAGAACCACTTCTTTTGGCGGGTTTTGGGTTGATCCGGCCTCTGCATATGCAGCCACAATGAAAACCCTACCGTGATGTGCCCTTGCAAATCCGCGGAGCTCCCAGGTCACAATCAAATCCAAAAAAATGATTATCTATCTATCTATCTATCTATCTATCTATATATCTATATATATATATATATATATGTCGTTGTAAATACTACATCAAGCTGTGTTTATAAATCTCCAATAAGTGGTATGTTTGTCATATTTTTCATGTTTTTCAGGAGTTGTCACTATAAATATTGCATCGAGCTATGTTTATAAAGCTCCATAGGAAGTATATTTTGTTGGTCATAAGTGTCATAGAACACCGAAGACGGTGTTCCCCCAAGGGGCAAGGGTTTGTAACAACCCCAGGTTGATTTTCCATGTAAATAAAATAAAGTCAAGGTCATGGGACACATATTCCATGATGAATGGAGGGGATAACACTATAGTGGACACAACTTGTGGTTTATTAATGGCTATATAAATTGGCAAAGGCATTGGCAAAGGCAAAAGGCAACAAATGACAATTAATTAGAAAAATAAAGGAAAATAAGAGAAGAGGGAGATGAAGAGACACAAATATGCATGCAAGGGGAATTAGAGGAAAATGAAAGAAAAAGGAAAAAGGAAAGGAAGATACTAGACATCAATGATAAAAAGGCATCAGAGAATAGTTCACATATTTTGTGAGTTTAGCTTTCGATCACTTTCAGAAATAGAGCTCTAAGAGAAGAGAGAGGAATCACTTGTTCAAGCAAGCAAAGGAAAACAAGGGAGCAAAAGGAAAGGTTGGGAAGAGAAGCTACAACAAGAGGATATCGTAGGTAGTAGGATGCATTTGTGATTTCATTGTTGAGATTTGGATGCATGGTACATGTATTTGGTCATTTGGTCGCTTTGCTATCATTGACATGGGATTTGTCGAGATTGACAGTGGTTTTTAGCCTTGCCTTTCCATTTCCTGGATAACCATGGTGTTGTGGGTTCCTTGTTTGGTTTAAGCTTTGGATGGTTGATAGACTTTGGATCCTCATGAGGTGGTCTCAGGAAATTCCCAAGGGTCAAGGATGGAGATGGGATTTCTCTTGGAACTCTTGACGAATGGGTGGAGACAGGGAAATTCCTCTAGGTATGGTGAAGAAATTTGGATGCATCCAAGTTTGCTTGGTGTTAGTGATTTCTAGACCAATTTAGGTGAATAATTGTGGTTGAGGGTTGAGATGGTTTTGCCTCTGGAAGCCTTGGTTGGTTCTATTTTGGTTTAACCCATACGATCCCACATTTATGCTTCGAATATGGCATGGGGGGGATTGGCTGAAAGAGAGATTTGGTTCAGCCCAATCTATGGTCGGATTGTACGTGGAAGTCCATGACTTGGTTGGCATTTGCATATGTTAATATGAGCTATTCTTTTATTTTGATCAATGAGTACATGTACTAGTTATTGTGTTGATTTTATGACTGGTTTGTCATGGTTTCATTCTGGTTATATGTTGGTTATAGGCCTGGTTAAATGATGTGCTCTCGTTATGGATCCTATCCATGATTTGATAAGTTATTGAATGGTTATGTGAATGCATGGGATGACTAGTGTTGTTGCAACTAGTTTGAGAGGGCATTGAGCCTTCTTGTGATTCCTTGATGAAGTTAAGGAAACATTGGACAAATATGCATTCATGACTAGTAGATACTATGTTTACCATGTGTTTGACGAAATGTTCTCATGTGTTTGTCAACTTTTGAGCAAGCTCTAGCCTTAGTACTTGTCACATAGACTTGTTATCACCTTAGACTTGAGTCTGAAAAGTCCTGGGTTGTTCTGGGTCATGACTTGCAGGCTAGTTCTGAAAATGTGGCACTGATTTCATAGTCACATGCATGGAACTAGAAAATTTCAGATGCAATCACACAAAGGGAGGCCTATGTATGCGGATGGAGCTTTCCAGCCACACTCACAGTGGCTTATGTGTGCGGCTCGGATGTGAGCTCAGTTAAAAAGAAGTTCCAACTCAGGGTCTGATCCCCAGGGTGTGGTTTGACATCTAGGTGATCTCGTATCCTTGAGAGCTTTCAGTAAGTTTCTAGTTAGCAGATCCCACTTCCATAGCTGAAACTTGGATGTTGGGTCACGTCATAGTAACTCTCTCTCATGTTTACCTAGAGAGGTTGTAAAAGTGGGTAAATGTGGGATGGGGTGATTACATCTATATAGTATAGGGGCTGATCAATTGGATTGAAAAACAGGGCATCTAGATTTTGTAAGTAAATGTCAAAGAAGCTTTTCCTTTACATGATGAAAAGCAGAAGGAGGAGTTTTCGTAAAAGTGGGCTTACAAGTGGTTGGATTTCAACTCAAAACCAATAGATTCAATATATTCGTACATTGGGGCCAAGGTAGCTACGTAATTTTCCTTCTTGGGCACGTACACAAAGTAGCTTCTATTTCCAACAATTGGAAGCTAGTACCGTAAATAAACAATAAGGCATTAAAAATTGCTAGTTAAGTACAACATGCAAGAGAGAGAGAAATCTCTGTATGATTGAAAAATTCTTGAAATTGCATTAGTTGTTGCAAAAAATGAGGAGGTAGAGGAGGCCGAAAACACCACAGGAAGATGCAATGAAGCACTTGATGAGAGAGCCCAAGAAGAGAGGATTTGTCTTGGATATCGTTCATGGCATTGCATATAAGACCTTATTGGAGCACGTGTGGAGGTTCATGGTCGATCTATTGAACATATTAAGATTAAAAAGGCCAAGTATATTGGTATGGAAATCCAATTTGATTGGAAGCATAAAGATGCATTTGTGAGGCAACCAAACAGTTCTTTGTTCAGCTTGCCTGAATGCTATCATTGTTTGAACCAGTTGATCTATGAAGTGGTTAATGAGATAGGATCACCAACAAAGTTAATTGATGTTGAATAATGCCAAGAAACTGAGTGGAACTCTGATGAGTTGTTGATATAATGCTAAAAAGAGAAGGTAGAGTGGATGAGGCAACAACATTATTGAAAGAGGTTGATCCCCAATGGGATTTTGGATTTCCAGTCCAGATAAAGAGATATCAATGCATTTTCATAGGTCATCTCAAAAAATATATATATATAAATGATTTTTTACAATTACATGCACAAGTCAACCCCCTTCTTGGCTGGTATAAATATGACATTTGTTTTGTTCATTTGAGACATCATTCGAAGAGAAGAGTAGAATAATTCGCAGATCAGAGGACAATTGAGGTCTGTGAGGAGTTATATTTCATTTTTTTTGTTCTGGTTTCTAAGTGGCGGATTCTAAGGTTGATATTCTAAATAGCATAACGTTAAAGCACTTGGAAGAAAGAAGCGGAATTCTACAAAAGTAAAGAATAGTTTCTAAGCACAGTTGATGAGTCTTATTGGCAAACTCTTGAAATCTGGTCGTGATCAAGTTGTTTTGGCACAAAGGCAAGCTTATGATCAATGGTTTGTGCTTTGTTGTAATCAATGTTAAAATGGTTCTAGTTCACTGCGAGTTTTTGGTTTTTGGTTTGATTTTGTTACAAATATTCGTTGGCATACAAATTGCATGAGTTATATTGTAATGAGGATCAACTCGTGACTAATGAGGATGCATTGAAAAACTAAAAAGTGGAACATGATACTGGCATAGATACAACAAGTTATTGTTTCTGATATCTTTGTTCTATAATTTATGTCAATGAGCCTTGTTACCTCTCAAACTAGCAGGGGTCCTAGGAGGGGATCCTAAAAGGGCAATTGTTATGTCAAGGGCAACAATGGAGCGATAGTCCGCTGTCACCTCAACTAAGGCCTCTTTCTCTTTTATGGAATTTCATCAATGGGAGGAGACCTGGAATAAAGGGAATCACTAGATGAATGAGTCAATGAAAGGGATGACGAGTGATTCCTAAGGCTTATTCACAAGAGAGACTCAATTGTATGGTTTGTTTGTTTGAGAAGCA
Organism: Pinus taeda; assembly: GCA_000404065.3. Taxonomy (NCBI): domain Eukaryota; kingdom Viridiplantae; phylum Streptophyta; class Pinopsida; order Pinales; family Pinaceae; genus Pinus; species Pinus taeda. The sequence continues at coordinate 73,718 of APFE031344452.1, read as the reverse complement.
AGGTATAAGGCTTCCAAGGAAGGGCCAATGGGAATTCAAGGGCTAGGACATGAGGATAAGACTTGTAAGGAAGATACCTAGTCCTTGAAATCCTTGTGAAAACTTGGTTTCCAAGTGGTCTTTGTGAAATTGACTTCAATAGGTTATGGGACCACATGGGACCAAGTGGACCCAAATTTAGGTCAAGGGGATGGAATTGATCAACCAAGGTTGTGCTTGACCTAATTGAGGGGGATAAGTGGATCAAAGGAAAAAAATTCTTTGATTTTGATGCAATGATCTAAATGAGGTCACTAGCCAAGGGAAACCTAGGGCAAGAAATAGTCCTTGTGCTAGGGCTTGCTATATCTTGAGATCCCACCGTCGAACATGCTTCAAATTTGGAGGGCCTCTAGAGAAAACATCAACACAGTTTTGAACCAAAAATAAAAGTGTATGGATGGCTAGATTGTGAGATAATCGATGCCCTAGGTGACCTATGTAGGTTAGGCAAGAAAAAGAGGGAGGTAAAATGAATAAGCGTTGAAAATGATCACCAATGGGGGATTAGTGCCTTGTCCTTTGGGAGAGATGGATTCAAGGAGAATTTGTAGTTTGGAATAGATTCACTTGGTCAAGGAGGCCTTGAAAACAACTTCGCATGGCATTAGGGCGTGAGAGAAACAACTTCAAGGTCTTTACACTTCGGTTTGCAATATTTGATGACTTATCAAGATAAATTTTGACACAAATTATCTCTAGAAACATTCACTCATTCATACATGGCCCATGACATGATGCAACACTATAAAAGATCAAATTCCCATAATTTCACATAAGAAAAGCAGTAAATTTCAGCCTAGTATAGCGAAAATCCCATCAACATGCATGTGACAAAAGTAAATAACAAGAATAGCATTAAAAGAGCACTTACATGTAAGAAAGCGTATATCCAATCATTAAGATATGCCAATAGAGAAGCTCCAAGACAAAATGAAAGAGATCCAAACATCAAAATTCATCCATTCATCCAAACTCATCCTCTAAGAAGGATAGCGAAATTCTCAAAAGAGGAGATAACACAATCCCAGTGATGATGATCAAAATGAATCATCTCACTTCTATTCATACACCTCTAATGAATTCGATTTAGCTAAATTGGCCTAATCGAGCCCCTAAAATAAAATAATGTGCTTAATAACAATACTTTTGGTGACAACCACCAAATAGCTCAATAATGTTAGTCAAGGCTGTCATTGATGTCAATATGGCATTGGTTTTGATGGAAAATTCTTGTGATCTGAGATGTTGCCCATTGATCATAGTGATGGAAGTTCTTATGAAGATGCCATAACCTCATGTATATTATGATATCTTTGATGAAGGACTTGATGACATATGATGACATGGTTGAGATCATATGATGAGATGGAGGACCCAAGGATTGAATATTTATATATAGACAGAATAGAAGTAGTGGACCCAAGGAAGAGACCCAAGGAGCAAGAGAAGGAAATCCATTGGGAGCCAAAGGAAACCTATTGAAAGTCAAAAGGAGCGACAAGCGAAGATCCAAGAGAAGTAGTCCATCAGAAGCATCGAAATCCATCGGAAAGTCATCAGAAGCCATCAGAAGCCATCAAATCCATCAAAGAAAAGCTATCGGAAGTCACAGGAGTGAGAATCCACAGGAGCGACAAGCCAAGGAGGAGTAGATCCATGAAAAGACCACATATTTCCAAGAGAAAGAGCTAAATGGAAGGACAACGATATCGGAGGAGAAAAGAGAAACATATCAGCAGAGAAATCATATCGCGAAATCATATCGACGCCTTTTATGTGTTACCACTCAGAAACCCCAATCTCTGATCTTCAACTCCGACTCTGATCTCCGATTTGAATGGGACCTTTGATATCCGAACTGCTGATATGCGGACCCAATCAGTTTATCATAACATCTTTAATGTAAAATTGCATCTTCCCTTTATCGAAGTTTTTGAAATGAGACCTCCGATTAGATTCATCAATCTCCGATTGCGATTAGTCTTGCGGACCCGATTGAGTTTATTGTAACGACTTCAATCATCAATGTAATATCGCATCCGTTGTATCGCAAGTTTTAAAGCCATTGTCACATTGAAATCTTCAATTGCGATATGCATTGCGGACCCGATTGCTCCTTCACAACATGCCTTAATGTAATATCACATCCACCATATCGCAAGTTTTAAAGCCGTGTCACGTTGAAACCTCCAATTGAGATATATGTTGTAGACCCAATATGACTATCAAAACAATTTAATATAATTTTGCATCCTTCAATGGTCAAAGCATGATGCAGACCCAATTGGAAGTATCAAAACAAGTTTAGTGGAATATCGCATTCGCTACGTCGGAAGTAGGGGCAATATGTGTTACAGGAATATCGACGATGTTGATATTGGAACTTAGAGCATGTGCACAACTTGAAAAACTTCGATATTCATGAAGTTGCAATCTGCGGGATTAAAGCAATGATGTGGTATGTGGGACCTCTCAACATCCATTGTAATGTGGCTATAGCCTCTCCTATGTTGCTATGTGGTTTCCAAAAATAACAAGAGTATGTTATATTTGGTTGAATATTAACAAAAGACCCATTCCGATATATTTTTAATGTGCCACCTCATGCACAACTCGGCCTCTCCTCCAATGTATGTATCTTTTTGTTATTTCTGAAACCTGTATATATATACAAGTCAAATACTTAACTTCAAAGACTGATATTGGTGATCCATTACAGAGAAGTAAATATAGTTCACAACTCGTGAACTTGAAAGAATAGAGGAAAGGAAGTCGAAGGCCGAGTAGGAAAATAAATTTTTGATTGGGTTAATCTTTGGAAGGCCTGGACCTGTGATGAATTAATCTATAGAAGAAATGCAAACCGCGACCTGAAGGACAGACCTGTGGAGGTTCATCTAGTAGCTTAGTTCAGTTCTGTACCACTCTCTCAGATTTGTGGAAAGATTAATTCTCGAATCGATATGACCTCGGATTTGTATGACCTCAGACCAGCGAAGTAAGGTTACATCTATCATCATTTGAAGGGAGAAAAAGACAACACCAACATTGAAGTGTTTGTGAGTTTTTCCTTGGAAGTAAGATATCGCAAACCTCTGAAGCAGTCACTCCTGAAGTAGTTACCATGACATTGTGAACAAAGGCTCGAAACAAAGAATTGTTTGGTGCAGACATTGAGGCTTAGTGCAGCCTATTGAAGATACCTTGTTGAAAACCTTTAGCGGATCTTGGAGACATCATTGGAGACCATGATGCATTATTGAAATCTTCATGAGGTAACTCTACAGATCTTGTTTGGGTAACATGAAGAGTTTTGGAGACTCCTTCATGTGAAGACAAGATTGTCATTGATGAAGTGATGTGGAGATTAAGTGGAGGCAAAATACAGGTTGGAGCCTGGGAGATTGAAGATTGGTGTCTTCATCTAGGTTTGGAACCCTACACATTATTGTATTGAATTTGTTGTAAAGAGGATTGAATTCTTCATCATTGATTAATAAAAGTATTTATTCTTTTTGTTTATTCTTTATGTTCTAATTATAAGTGATCTAATTGGTAAATAATAACAATTGAAATAAATACTGATTCACCCCCCTCTAAGTATTTCCACTAAATAATACATGAAAAAGCCTCTCAAGAGGGCCAAATGATCAATAAAGTGAGTTGTTGAGCCTTTGAGGAGGCCTTTGAGGTTGGCCCCTTGTTTTCCAAGCAAGAACCTGTGGTGCCCTCAAGTGGGTATGGAGGCACAAGAACATCCTCATGGGTCTCCAAGTTGATCGAAAATACCTGTAGACCATCTGTAAGGTCTGGGATGGTGATGTAATCCATCCCTCTGTAGAGGGAGACATCTTGTCAACCTTGGAACATCTGCCAAGTGTATGGTGCAAGTGTGGAGTCAGTTGAGCATGGTGAACCGGGTGCATCATCCTCATCCAAAATGGTGGAACAAGAGCAATCAATGATCGGCATTGGAGATCCATGAAGTAATATTTGTTATGGTGGAGGCCCATGGCTCTCAACGATCACTCTATGGGTGCCAATATATCCCTCTGGAGGACTAGGACCCCGTATAGGGAGACCAAGCCCCAAATGAAGACCCAACTATAATCCTACATAAGATTCAACGTGTACCTTTGCCCTCCAATACAACAATTCATTAGAATACTCAAGTAATAAAGCTTATAAGTCATGGGATCAATGGGGCACTTTATGGTGGCATGCCCTTCCATAGTGGGCTCTAGCATGTACAAGTGTCTCCAAGTTTAGTAGGAGGTTAACCAAGGACCCTATTAGGTGGTTTCAACCTCTAAAGGGGGTGACATGTCCACGGTACATCCTTCAAGTGGTAGGTGGAAAATGATATAATAATGGAATGGAGTGGGGATTAGGGGAATCATCCTGATCACATGTCAAGGTTCATGGGCAGCTATAATAAGGGAAGCCCACACCTAGGTATGTGAGAGTAGGAGGGAGAAAATCATGGTACATGAGTTACCCGACGTTTGTTTTTCCACCCTTCATATGTCTTTTGCCTTTTATTGATTTTTCTTCATAATTGCTCGGGGCTCTAGGGGATGAGAGCATGATGTGTAATATGTAGTAGTGGATACCCCCTTAAGGTGGGATAGTTCATCGCCCACCAGGTATTGGGACAATCATGGGTTCCTTAATGATAGAGGGGGGTCATATAGGGCCCATAGGAACCAGGGTGATGTCCATGGATAAGGGGTAGGCTCATGTCTGGCTTTTTCCCATGTGCTAAATTTGTATGTCCTAACCATATTTTTCATTTTTTGATACATTTCCTGTTGAGAGTAGCCAAATTATGCTTTTTCTCTTCTTTTAAGTTGCATCAACCTCTAGGGCATCGTTCCAAGTTCAACCCAAGGTGTGGACAAGGGGAGGGGGAGGCTAACGCTATGTGGACCCAGTGGACACATGTGGACCCAGAGGGGAAAATAGATGAATAGGGCTAAGATGAGTGGAACGGAGCAATGTATGTGGTATTGGGAAGCAGGACCACATAACAAAAAATCAAGATTTCCCATGTAGTGCTAACCCTAAATCCAATGGTTAATAAAGGAGATTGCACTGGACTAGGATACAAGGGTAACAATGAAATCGGGCAGTGAAGATAAGAATACAAACCTAACCCACTCTTTTTTCCGAATCCCCCCAGCAATCCATGCCCAAAAGTGACCATGACAAGTAAGGAAAATTACTCAATTATACCAATGAAAAGTCATACCTTTGGGGTCGAGAGGCCCACATTCAAACATAAATTCATGACAAGTGGTTGAGGGACCACATGGCTAGCTCAGGTGGTGGAGATGATGGCACATTGAGCTATCTGGTGGTTGCAAGGGGTTGTTGGTTGCCGAATGAGGACCATCTAGGAGAAAACAATTCTCCTATATACACTACCCACAGGTGGTGGGTAACAAGCCTATTCTAAGATTGAGCATATTAAAGTATATGGATAGATTTTGAACATAATGGTGAATGCATGCCAAGCACCATTGAAATATTGAAGAGTTTATGGCTTGCACTATCAGTAACTCATTGATTATGGTTTGTTGTATTTCACCTCTAAGCTTATGATTTTTTCAAGACTTGGTTACAGATCTAATCGCCCCATGGACTTGGTTGAGGCATGAAAATGGATATAGTATGAGGTGTACATAATATTGGTGCTTAATTGAGAAGGTTGGATACTATAAAGTTGTTGAGTTGGTGCTAAGATAGGAGATTGGAGTCTCCTGTGGGTTGGTGTCTACTAATTTAGTGAGTTGGTGCTCAACTGGGGATTGGTGAGAAGGTTGGATACTACAAATTTGTTGAGTTGGTGCTAAGCTAGGAGATTGGAGTCTCCTGTGGGTTGGTGTCTACTAATTCAGTGAGTTGGTGCTCAAGTGGGGATTGGTGTCTCTCATAGGTCAAGCCTACGAAAGTTTTGGTTGGAATTGATAAACTTGTTTGTACTCTTTATATTAAGAAAATTTTTCTTTCAATTGTGAATCTTTTATGTTTATATGTTCTAATTCGAATGATTTATATACTGTTTTGTTGGTTAAAAATTGGTTAATAAATGAAACACTGATTCACCCCCCCCTTCCCCTCTCAGTATTTCAAACAAATTGCAAATATATCATGTAAAGGGACTCTATGTTTCTTAATGATGTGTCGATGTTGAAGTTTTAGATCCAATTGAGTTGAAAAGTGTCACTATAGTTGATCTATTGAAACTTTATGCTAATGGTTTTTATTAGGATTAATATAGTTGCTAAGATGCTTTAGATTTTAATACCCGTCTCTTGCTAACCTATGGAGGAAACACATGACATCATGGACCACATTCAAAATGTTTAATGGATATTTTTTTTTTAAAGAGACGGGTATTGGATATTATATTAATAAAGTTGGCATACGACCCAAAACCGTTACAATTCTTCTAAGAATAAGAGCTACAAAAATTCCTTTAAGGTTTGGGATTGAGCACGCAGGATCAACCCAAATCCTTACTTGAAAACTCCACAACACATAAAATTTGTTCCCATTCCAACTAAAAACTTTCCAAAAAACCCCTAAAATCCAAATGTATTTGCATCCCATCCTCAACTTAGTTTCATTTTAGCTTTGATTGACTTCATGTTATCCTTGGAGAGTTTCTTTTCATCTTTCTCCCAACTTGCAACTAACCCAAGTTTTCTGGCGAATCTATCTTGCCACTATTCTTTGATTGGTCTCTATTGGCAGTTTCATTCTTTCGATCCAATGAAGGCTCATCCACTTCTACTTGATCAACCCATGGAGGAGGTTTTTCGAAATTATTTTCTAGAGGAACACCCTCACAGGATATGGGCAAAGAGGCAATATTCATTCCCTTTTCCATAATTGGATGCTCAACTACATAATTCTTTTTTCTAAGAAAATACTTCAGAGAAGCACTTGGCGTACCAGATTTCGCTAAGTTGTTAGAAACTTCCACACCACTACCCTTCTTCACTTGATTTGCTACTGAAAATCCCCGATCTCTCGAAGGATCTATTAGGATCTCTGAAGGTTTTTTATCCTTTTGCAAGTTGACATCATTACAAGAATTTGGGGGAACAACCTCCTTATAAATTGTATAGTGATCTGATTTGGCGTCGTCCCACCATCTTCGTTTTCGGCTATTTTTCTTTGCTTTGTTTTTCCCAGCTTTGGGACAATTTTTAATAGAATGCATGGTTTCATAACAAAATCTGTAGTGAAAATAAATATTTTCATAATCCAAATTTTGCACCCATAGATAGTCAGGGCTTGTTTACTTGATTTCAACAGGAAATCCTTTGTTAAAATCCATTTCCACATGCATATGGGCATATGTAGGCTTCAAGTAGAATTTAGTGTAGTCACACTAATAATAAAATATGCCTAAGGCATTACCAATTGCTGTCAAAGAAGAGAGATTTAATAGATTGAATGGGAGGTTGGGGAGCCTTACCCAAAACAGAGTTGTAGAGATTGAAGCCAAAAGAGGGTCGAAGGAGGGTAAGTAGGGTTGCAAATAAAGCCCTGCACTACCCTAGAACCACGGACCAGATTCAGAAATCTGCACCATGTCTTCAACTTTCTCAAAAACAACAACAAAGAATCCTCTTGCCAGAGGGTAGATATTCAAATCATTGGAGGTTAAGGGTTTCCAATGCTTAGAAATTCAAGAGTGGATATCAACAAGCCATGACCACAAGCCATTGAACCTACAAATCATGCTAGCTTTTGAGAAAAAAATTCGATTCACTGAGAGCATCAACCCCTAATGGGACCTCAATTGAGGGAGCTTCATGAATAGTCAACCCAGAGAAAGAGGGACCAAAAGCAACTTTTGTAGATTTTTCCACGACACTCAAGGATCTAGTTTGTGTCTAAAATATCGAACACAAACACACTCAAATGCCACAACACTTCTACTTTACACAATGGAATAAAAACCGTCAGTGAATCAACTAGTGCACATGACAATTTTAACTTTTTAAACCGTCTACTTGTTATATTACAATCTATAATACAACAGTCTTAGGGCTTCAACACCAAAGATCATGGCCCTTACACACAACCTTGATACAAGGACGCAAGTAGGGCTTGGTGTCAACTGCTATGACACCAATATACCCTAAACAAAATACACTTGACCTACTTGCTGATGTGGTGCCCCATAACCCTTTCAATCCATGTACCTTGAACACATATGGTGGGTCCTCTTGCCTCCCAATCTACTGATCACTACATTTGTATCTTCAACTGTCCAACCTACCACTATCAATGATCACAACTCCTTTTGTGTCACTGAACTTTGGCCCACGGATTTGCCCACTAGCATCCTTCTTGCTCCATTAAGAAGTATGATCATTGGGTCTTTTGGAACTGCCCTCTTATCAACCAGATGGCTCCTTTCATCAGCTGAACTGGGGCTCCCATCAATCTGCCTCCTAACAATTCATGGCTCCTTTCATTAACACTGTACTTGAGGTCTTCTAGCCACTGCATACTACATATAAGAATCAATGTTCACAACTTCGTTTGTGAACAAAACTCAACTGCCTTCACACAGTGTCTTAGCTGCTCTAAGATCATTGCCATAAGGCCTTCCAGGTTTGCCCACTTGTTAACTTTCTTGCCACTTCAAAAGCTGATCCTATAGCATCCAAATCTGTCCTACCTCTATGACACATCAATTGCTTCTGACACTCTTCTTAGGGCATCCAAATCTGCCTACACACAAGTCACTTCTTGACTAATCTGGGGCACATATAACCATTGTTCAACACTCTAAAACAAACCTTCGATAACCTTTCTTACCTTCACTATACGAGCCCTCACTTTCTGCCCATCTGCCCACTTCATTGTTCATATACTGAGGCTAAATACAACCCACTAGAAGATCAAATCTACTACACCAATCCTTCTCTTCACGTAAGGTCTTGGCATCTCCTTTTATGGACAGATTTATAGATCTTAGAGAAGATCCTTTGATGGCAATGTACCTTAGAAGTAGCCCTAAACTAGGGCATCCAAATCAGTCCTTTAACAATTAAAACAACCTCCCTCTCACTGTACTTAGGTACCAAATTTTATTGTTGTTTCAAACCCTTGAACAACCTCTCCACTTAGCAAACTATCTCCATGACTTCATCCTTCTTCTAGAAACCCTTGTGCATACCTAACTGTTCAACTTCCTTGTCTAAACACACTAGAAATATTGGATAGTCATGCGGCCTCACCTTATAGGCCTATCACATCTTGAACTAGGCCACACAAGCCTCTAACCTTCCTCCCTGTGTTCTCATGAATTTTGGCCCTCTTGATCGCATTTAGTATTAGCATCTAGGCCTCTTCCCTTGCACGCTAAGCCCTGTGGTTCCCTCTTACAAATTGTAAATTAACTAGGGCATTTGGCCCCTTCTCTTATAGGCAACAAGAGATCTGAGGTGCATCCCTACTCTCGCAAGTTTTTTAGGCCTTTTGACCCTCCTTTTCTCCATCAAATAAGCCTATGACTCCCTCTCCATAGAACACTGAGGTGACTCGGTTGCTAGGGTTGAAGAAGATCTCCATAAGAGTGAGCAATCTTGGATAGAAACCCTCCTCCTTTGCTGTCACTCTTCCTTGAGACTCCTTCACTTCCTTCTTCAGATATTATTTCTCTTGGATCAAATCACAACCCTCTCTAGCAGCCCTACTTAGCCTTCTAACTCGACCTCCTCTTAGGGCTACATTTTTTTAGCCTCCACAATAAAATTATTTATCCCACTTGATTATCTCATCTTGATCCTTAGGTCTCTTTAAATAACCTTTCCTTTGGTCCCTTAGGAACCCTCTAGATCTTATGGTTTTATTCCTCTTGACCTTAGGAATTAATAATGATTTCTTTTAGATCTTAAACCGATTGGGTTCAAGACCCCACCACTTGGGTACTTTGCCCGCAAAACCTTTTGTGATCAAATTTCTCATAAACCCAACTCCTAGGGTTGTGGAGTACCTCCCAAGCTACACAAATCAGAAAATTTAACTATATCACTAAAGGAAGGATGAAACGTAGACTTGTTAACTCCCACAGAAGTGTTACCAGGACTAGATACTGTGAAATTTTCAACTATTGCAGCAATTGGAAATTATTCTTCTAACTGAATATTATTATGTGCATTTTATTTGCTATTACAACAAACAACGAATAAAATCACAATTGCAATTTTCACCAAAAAAATAAAATGCACTGCAGAAATTGGAACTGAGAAAATAGAGCAAACACAATAAAATGACACTGTTATTTTTGGAGAAAAGTCCCTAGAAAAACCGAATGTGGGAAAATCAATGCAGCAGATGAGGGTTTTATTATTATATGCAACAGTGAAATTTGAGTACAATATCTGGATGCCAAACTGACAATCCTCAGCAAAATAATCTGCCAAAAAATTAGTGAGACAATTTTTATCTCACCCGACACTGATCTCAACTCCAAAACTAGCTCAAACTAGTTGCTTGAACACCCCTGCGCCAGCCTCTGCGCAGGCCAATTATTACTGGAACTGCTCTAATGTTGCCATTCTTCCCGACTCAGCCTCTGGAAATGATTCGCTTGGCCTCTTGATGAAAATCCCGACCTCCAACAACTAAGTCGATTTCCTCACTGACTAAATCAAACTATCTCCTTGAGCCTTCGCACAACCTCCTATGGAATAATCCGACCTCCTCTGACTGACTCTTTTGACACTGGAAAACTCCTCCAGAATCTCTTTTGTTTCTCCCTCTCATTTCTTCCTTCCTTCTGGCTCGAACTCTTCTTCCTTGCTCCACTTCTGCAGCTGGATAGCTCGATCTGCCAAGGAATTTGTTCTTGTGAAATGTCTTCCTTTCTACCCATATAGTTGCTCTTATAATCTCTAGTTGGTGAACCAACAACCATGATTAGATCTCCATCAATGGCTAAGGTCATCTCAAACTCAATCTGTGTTAGTTTCTAGAGCATTCTCACCTTTCCTTAATTAATTGCTATTAATTAACGAGCTTTCATAAGTTAGACTTAGGAAAAATTTAAATGATGCTTAATTTATTTAATTAAGGAGTTTCACAAGCTTATCTCGCGAAACCTTTTATGGGTTTTGAATATCTCATGTTCTCAGCCTCTCTGACACAAGACTAGAACAACTATCCGATGCTACAAAAGCTAACATATACTGGTACCAAGCCAACCTTCGGGGAAGCCGAGGGTGAAATTCGAGAGGATGCAACACACTTGGAAGCAAGAGATATGGAAGTCAAATATGAACCTACCGCCAAGGGAGACAAGTACGACATGAATTCCAAGGACATACACCTAAACCAGCCACTAAGGAAGCCATGGCTATAGGAGAGATAGCCAAATAGGCCGGAACAGGGTAGGACGATTTATCTGCCACAAAGGACGCAAAAACCGGAATTGCAATAAAGAAAGAGCGGGGATTCAAATTTACATTGAAGGAGACAACCATCTTGAAGCTCGGGAGCAGAGGCGGCCAGCTAGGGCTGAACCCTAGCCGTTGCAACAGAGCAGCCGCGTGCAGAGAACATCCTCCACTGAAGTTCCCAAAATAAGTGCTTTGATGTTTAATGGATATTATTACCACGAAAAGATTAATTTCTTTTTTCCTTTTCTTCTTTTCTCCACATAATATGTTTTCCTAACAAAACTCACCAAGCACTTTCCCTCAGTATGAGGATGGTAGCCAGGGTAAATTGGATTTTGTAGAAGCTCAAAGCTTTGTCAACAATATACTCATTAAGAGCTCAAGATTTCACTTGCAGGAATTCAATGTGGGTAGAAGGGATAATGCTTCTCCTCTTAACTGCCTGGGCTAGACCTAATTGACTACCATAGAGAGAGTGCTAGTACGTCATCGGTCATCCAACACATTTTAGCCCCAAACTCTACTTGTGGAATAAGCTAAGGTATTCTATCTTAGAAATATATTTGAATGTTTTAAGCAAATAATGGAGTCTCTAAGATTTAATGATATGATTGCAAACATAGAGAAGAAGCATATAAATTGAGCAAATAAGCATGCTATCTATGCATAAAACAATTGTTGTTAACACTAATAGTAGTCATTTACCAAAGAATGGGAAAAACCTTAAAAATCATATATAGGTTCGAGCTGAAATGTTTTTAAATGAAATATGCAATCTAGTTCATGTAGACTCACTGTTGTTGATTTCTCTTGTTAACTCGATTTCAAAGATATTCATTGTAAGCCTTCTCCTTGCTTTACTAAGTTGCAGAAAATCCCCGCTGCTTATCTGCTTTCCATATATTTTTTAACCTGTGGTTTGGCCCAAGAGGATCTAGCCAAAGAGATGTTGTGTTGCTACTAGATTTGTTTGTAATTTTACTTTTTTGCTTTATCATTTTTTTTTGTTTTGAGCAACATTTGCGGATATTGTTAGTTGCATTGAGTCAAGATATATCTATTTGCATACTTACTAGATATGTTATATGAATTCTATTTAAATTCACCTCATGACCAATGGCTTTGTGATATTGCAGGTGAATTGCCAACAATTTCATCCTCCTATATTGACAACTCAAACAAACATCCAGTGATGGACAAAAGTCTTTTAAATCCATCCAAGCTAGATGGATCTCCCCATATAGCTGGAAATCATGTGATTTCTGCTAAACGTTACTCTCATTTTCTTCGTGTCATGCAATATGTAAGTTGTAAAGAATGTATTTTGTCTTTAAAAATAAAATTTTATCTTTATACAAATTATCACAAGTTATATATCCAGACCATGAAGAAGCATAGGATTAGAAACACTTTGTTACCAGCTAAAAAATTATTCCGTGTGAAATATGAAGTCGGAAGATAAATAAACACTTAATTTAAATTGTTGTTATTGCTATTCTATGGAAATCGTCTTCTTTTCCATTTGTTAATTTCTCATTTAGTTTGCCTTCTATAGAATAAGGTTACTTTGATATCCTTGGCAAGTTGCTCTAATTCAGCTTCAATTTGTTCCTGAATTGCAGACAAAAGATGTCATTGCTGGTGTGGAAGCTTTTACAAAGTCAGAAATTGCATTTTCAGCTGCCATAGTCAATTCGTCAGATGGAAATAAAGGTACAGACAAAATGTCTGAAGTTAAAAGAGCTATCGATTTCGGCTTTCAAGATATAGATAGATTGCTCCGACTTGTTCGAATTGCCAAGGAAGCAATAAATGATTAGATCGATATTGTAACACCAGCCCATGTGAATAAGGCTTTGGTTCTTTCAATTGCTCAAGCAAGCTGGCCATAAGAATGACCAAATGGTAGCTATGGCCATCACCTCGGCCCAAATTATGACCATTTATTTCTCATGGAATGAATTATTCCAAATTGTAAAATATGTACAATAATTAATGATCTGTAGGAAGCATGGAAGCATTTCTTATGTATTTCTTGAACAGTATAAATAGTGAAATCCAAGTTGACATAAATAAATCAGTTTAGAGTCTTGATTTCTTGACCTAGGAAATCTCAATGGAAATTCTCTTCAAGACAACAGGATATTCAAATATAAATTAGAATGTAATGGCTAATGATGAGTTGCAAATCTCAATGGAAATTCTCTTCAAGACAACAGGATATTCAAATATAAATTAGAATGTAATGGCTAATGATGAGTTGCAAATCTCAATGGAAATTCTCTTCAAGACAACAGGATATTCAAATATAAATTAGAATGTAATGGCTAATGATGAGTTGCAATATTTTCATTAGGAATCCAGTGTATTCAATATAATTTAGAGGTAGTAGCTGGCAATAAGTTATGGCTCCAATATGAAGGAAAGTGAATTGTAGCATTCTTGATAGGACTCAAGGATGCTCAAATATAAATTATGTGTTCAAATGTAACAATGAGTTACAACTTAAACATGAAGGTAGGTGAATTGAACTATAGCCATAAGTACAAATCCAGATTTCTAAACATATCCTTTTGTTTCAAAAGAAATTGAGAACAAGCTTGAAGCATGATTCTTTTTGGTTCATGAAAGATGTTTTTGAAGTTTATGATAGTAATGACTATTACTCACCAAAAGTGGGTGACCCTATAGGATAAATTTTCTCCTAGATTTGTCTTTAGCCGGTAGCCAACAGTGTTTGACAACAACCAATGTAGCCAACATATTGTGCCATTTGATCTCCACTCCCTCAGCTAGTCATATGTCCCTCCGCTTATCTATTGAGAGCATATGTTTGAAGGTGGGCCATCCAATCCTAATGTTATGTTTTTCAATGTGCAATCGGGTGCTTATGCTTGTTTTTCCTCAAGCACTTTGGGCATGGATTATTGGGTTGACTGGAAGGAGGAAGGGTTTTTAATGTAGTTTTGTTCTCTAACTATAAATGGGGGATTACTCCACAATCCTAGTCCCATGGGATCTCCCCTATTGGCTTATAGCTCTAGGAAGAGAACTACTTGGGAAACCCTGATTTTGGTAACACGGTCTCATTTTCCTATTTTACAGTTTTCACTTCCCTTCGCACATTTCAAGCCCTATTTCATTATTTTCCCTTCTTTGGGTGCACAAGGCACTGGTACACCCACTCCCTTTGTCCACATGTTTGGGTTGAGCCTTACCGAAGGTTGATGCAACTTAAAAAAAAAGTTATAATCCTATCATGGCCACAAGCAAGAAACAAAAGAAAAGAATATTATAAAATGCAAAAGATGGTCAGGACATGAGCTCTATCCCTTCATTATGGTCATCATCCTGGTTCCTAGGTCCCATGAATGTGCACACATCATTAAGGAACCCATGCATGTCTCAACCTTTGGTGGACGATGAATTGCCCCACATTAAGAGGGTAAGAAATGCTTATATCATACACAACATGCTCACATCTCCTGGAGCCCCGAGTAGTGATACAAAGAAAAAAAGGTAAAAGGAAAATGAAGAATAGTGGAAAAACAACGGTCAGGTAATTCACATACCACGATTTCTCCCTCCTACAACTATAGACCTAAATATGTGGACATCCCTCATCATTACCACCTTTGAACCTAGGGCATTTGGCCTTGAGACCCCTATGTCCCTATCCACCTCATAATTATTTACATGACCCCTATCACTTGAAGGATGTACCTTAGACTTGTCTTTCCCATTAGGGGTCAGGAAAACCTAATAAGGTTGTTCATTAGCCACTCCTATCTAGGGAGGTAACACTATTACAAGCTCAAAGCCCCAAATTTGGAAGGGAACCTCATTATGAAGTCTCATTTGTGTCGTTGATTAACAAGCTTGGTTCACTTAGATGCACTAATGAAGTATTGTACCTGATGTAGAAATTCCTTGTGGATTCAAATTGCAGATTGTAATATGCTAAAGCAATTGATTTGAGTCTAATCTACTCATTAGCGTAAACAATAAATGATCGATGAAATCATGAAGCATAAAAGAGAAAGAATTCAATCACACATAACACAATAATTTTATGTGGAAATTCACAACTAAAAAACCCTGCTATTTGTATATTGCATTAATTAGAAAATATGAGAAGATTACTGATCTAATAATGAGATCTAAGACAATCATAAGGTATTATAGATTTATGTGCATGGATTAGTCTATGTCATTTTATGCAATCGATCAATAAGATTGTGAAATGCACAGACAATGAAGCAGTAAACAAAAAATATAATAGGCAACACATGACACAACAAAATTTAATAAGGAGTTCACCCAATACTCCTAGGCTACATCTCCTGGTCCAACCTTCATTGGTGGCATCTCTATTATGTCTTCAAGCAGAGTTCTTTTTACAACAGAGAGCTCAATTTGAGCCTCACACAACATATTACAATAACAAGAGCTTTCCTTGATCCTCTCAAGTTTCTCTATGAGTACACAGACTCCCTTAGTGCTCTCTGTCTCTGTGCAAACTTTGTCTCGGCATTTGCCTACAATACTGCCCCTTGTTGCGCTCTGTCTGTGGCTTTAAAGCGAACGCTACCTGTTCATTTCGGTTCATGTCTCTCTGTCTCCCTGGCCTCTGCATGCTTTGAATCCCTCTGCTAGCGTTATACCATCATTTCTTAATGCATGGAGAGGAGATGGCCACCCATTCTATAACGCCAGAGTGCCTCAGACCTTTGAAACTCCTGAAACGGTCGCACTCTGTTTTTACAGTGAAAATGGATTTTCACAGAGAAATTTTGCCAAAACTCAATATCTCGGACTTTAAAAGTGCTTAACTATGATTCATTCCTCTATCGGGTCCACCCACAAGTCGCTATCGCATATCGGAAGAGTCTGTCCCTTTGCAATTTGGAAATATATTACAACTGTGAAAATGCATTAAAATGGCTTTCCTCTGGACTTGAAATTATATAGAATATCCTTAAGGCACCCTTTCGGGTCCAGCTCATCGCATCGGCGTTTTCCCCTTCGCATTTTGTTTAACAAACGAAACTACGATAATATATAAAAACGCTGTAAAATCTCGCATACCAGACTTCAAAATATATATGTTATCACCTAATTGCCCATTAGGTCTGGTTCATTGGGTCGCTTCGATTGTGATATCGCAATTGCTCATCGCAATACCCCCCGGCCGTTATAAGCGCTCCTGCAATCCCCCGATAGTGATCCTGCGATGTAATACGGGCCGTCAATCTGTGCGCTTGATCGACGGTCCATATTAACTCCGCCAATCGCCGTCACCATACATATGTGTTAAGCGCCGATATCGTTGTTCGCCATCGCAATTCTTAAGTGGGTTCCACCGATAAGCGCCGATAGCCACTGCCGATAGCGATCCGCCGATTGGATCTGGATTGTTGATCGGCCAAATCCGACGGCTAGTGTGTATTTCGCTGTTTCGCCTCCGATAGCTCCATTTTCTCTATTTTCATAGGTTTTGGGCCTCCCGATAATGTTTCTCTACCATGCTAAGGGTGTTCCTCTTGCGAATACTTTGATCTTTTTCAAATATTTTGATCTTTGGCATGATTTTTAAAGAGTTTATGAAGACTTAGAGAGCATTCTCGGATCCATTTGGATCAATTACAATGTTTTTCTCAAGCCCGAGAAACCTCTACACTATCTCTATCTATTTCACTACTTCCTAGAAAAACTCAAGCCAATACTTAGCCAATTCTATTGCCTGCCAAACTCCTATTTCCTTGCACAATTTTATAGGGAATTAGCCCATATTTAATTGGGAAATTCCATAAATATGAATTATGCAATCCTCATAAGCCTTCCTCATAGGCCTTCCTCTGATTGCATACACCACCTGTACAATTCAGATGATTATACAACTGATAGTACACTATCCCTGAACTCCAATCTCAACTGGGTCTTTCTCTGATCTGACATGCAAGAGTTAATTATGAGTGAATCTTCAGTTTACTGGTTGATTAATGTTGGTTACAAACCACTACTGTAGATTACACTCCACTACGGGATCTCCCACTAATTTCTTCATCAATTGGAACTAGTTTAATTGAATTTAACACAATTAAATTGAATTAAATAATTACAACACAAAATAAATTCAACTAGGGATCCTAAAAAGTATGAGACACTCTACATGACTCTAGTTAGACCCTCAACTCGAATTAACTAAGCCAACTAAGTCAAATTAACTTAATTAACTAGTACAAGTTGTCATGAGATGTGGAATTCTGGCTTTGTGTTTCTCCACAATCCCGTCTACTGCTTGCTTTACCTTGTAAAGCCATATGGAACTCACCACTGACTTGTCTGTTGGTCTTGGGACCATTTCCCAAACAATGTTTCTGATAATGGAGTCATACTCCTCAACCATAGCATCAACCCATACTAGTTGCTGCATTGATTCCTCGAATGAGGATAGCTCAACCTCTACACTCTCACTCGTCAGATCCATGTAGCCAGTAAACCAATCTGGTGACCTCCTCTATCTGCGTTGTGATGTGTGTGCTCCCACGTTCTCTTTAGCATCATGCATCAATCTGTCAGTCTCTTTGGTGCGCTTCCTTCCATCTATGGAAGTCTCTGCATGAGCGGGATCTCCACTCTCTACACCTTTGCATGTGGTTTCTCCACATCATCATGAGGTTCCTTCTTTGGAGATAAAATCTCCTCATTTGCATGTAATTGAAGCTCCCTCTCAAGGGAACATCTCATGGCCTTCTCTTCATCGAACTTCACATTTCTACGAATCACTATCATCCTATTGGATGGAAAATATACCCGATAATTGTGAGGTATATCAGTGTACCCCACAAATATGCCCAACTCAGCCATTGGCTCTAGATTTTTACGTGCATCCTTAGTAACATGACAGTAGGCTGATACCAAAGATCCTGCCACATCCGGTTTCTTACCTGAAAAATCTTCTTCTGGTGTACTCATCCCGAGAATTTGATGAGGGCTTCTATTTTGCAAATAGACAATTGTGTTGCATGCTTCAGCGCATAAGTGTAACAATAGGCCCTGATCATGTAACATGGCCTATACAACTCCCACAATACTTTTTTTCTTCCTTTCAACCACCCCATTTTGTTATGGGTTATGAGGTGCTATTAACTCCCTCCTAATGCCTTCTGATGTACAAAATTTCTTGAATTCATTTGACACATATTCTCCATCGTTATCACTTCTGAGAGCTTTAATTTTCGTGCCAGTATCTTTCTTGACAAGTGCTTTAAATTCACAAAATTTAGCGAACATCGGATATTTCTTTTGCATGAAGAAAATCCAACACTTATGAGAAAAATAATCAACAAATATTGCATAATACCTGTGTTTGGTTGTGGATGTTGTCGAGAATGATCCACACACATCTTAGTGAACTCTATCAAGAATTGCTTGCACTCGATTGCCTTTATCATGAAAGGAAGATTTGGTGTACTTCCCCATGTACATCCTTTGCATGTGCCTCTCTTCTCTAGTGTACCCTTGGGAAGTCCTATAGAAATTCACCATATGATATTCAAATATCTATGGTGCAAGTGACCCAATCTTCTATGCCACAACTCATTGATGTCCCGGCTTTGCACCTTCTTTCTTTTTGTGCTCAAAGAAGCGCAATATTCTAAATCCAATTTGTAGAGATTCTTCACCTGAACCCCAATCCGCTTCACCTATCCTGAGGCTATATGACAAAGGAAATCCTTTCCCTTGCTAAATTTCACATCGTAGCCACGATCCTCTAACATGGAAAATGAAACCAAATTATTCTTCCAACACAAAACATACATGACATCTTTTAATGTGAGAGGAGAACCAAACTCCCTCTGAAAGGTAACAATACAGATATTGGTCACGCTATACCTCCAATCATTTCCCATGTCGATGTGCATATGGATGTCCTTCTCCTCCAAGTCACTGAATAACTCTTTGTTGTCATTAATATGAAATGAGGCTCTACTATCATGGTACCACACACTACCCATCACTGATGTCACCATGCAAGCGATGAGGGTGAAAACCAGCTCGAATTGTGAAGAAAGAGCTTCACCTTCCGCTCCTCCCGAGGGCTTCTTACTGGCCTTCTTATGCAGACACTTTGTGGCATAGTGTCCCAGCTCGTGATAGTGAAAATATTTAATCTTCGACATGTCCTTCTTCTTCTCACCTTAACTAGAATTTGATTTGGAATGGGATGACTTCCCCTTTCCTTTTTTCGCCTTTCCAGCTAAGGCACAATTCTCCTCATCATCATGCTTGGATGAGGATCCATCTGTGGTGTTCTGCCAAATCTCTTCTTGTACCAAGTTAGACCACAATCTCTCCCACTCTGGTAGCTTCTCCCTCCCATTAATTGAGTCCTGGTAGCTGTGCCAGCTTTTGGGAAGGCCTAGAAGTGCTAGGCTCACCATATCGTCTTCAACAATTATAACACCGACACTTCCAAGATCATCCTAACATTGGGTGAACTTGTTCAAGTACTTCGGTATTATGTCACCCTTCTCAATCTTGATATTTCTGAACTTGTCCTTCGGTGCCAACTTCCTGTGGTCATTTTTGTTTTGAAACAGGTATGTCAAGGCCTTCCACATTGCAAATGGATTTTCCTTACCGTGGAGGTTCGAGAAAATATGATATCAAACTCCTTCTAGGGTAATCCTTCTCTCCTTTGCCACACACTTTCTCCACTCTTCCAAATCCTAAACATCAGTTGGCTTAGGAATATATTTGTCTATGAATTCCTTAAGCATGTTGTCTTCTAACACTACCTCTATCCTTTCCTTCCAAGTAATATAGTTCAAACTACCCTAAAGGACATATTCGAGCCTCAATCCGTAAAACGACATCCTGCTGGCTCTAAAGTATGATACTACAAATTCAATTTTTCCTGCAAAAGACAAACTCGTATTCTCCTCTTCTATAGTGATTTCAACTCCCATATCATTTTGAAATTCCTTGTAGATTCAAATTGCAGATTGTAATATGCTAAAACAATTGACTTGAATCTACTCTATTCATCATCAGAAACAATAAACGACCGATGAAATCATGAAGCATAAAAGGAAAGAATTCAATCACATATAATACAATAATTTTCTGGGGAAAGCCAAAGATAATAACCCTTGCTATTTGTATATTACATTAATAAGAAAATATGAGAATATTACAATGCTTTGCTCAAGCCTGAGCAACCTCAGCACTATCTCTATCTATCTCACTGCTTCCCAGACAAACTCAAGCTAATACTTAGCCCATTTTGTTGCCTGACAAGCTCCTATTTCCTTGCACACTTTCCTAGAGAAGTAGGCCATATTTGATTGGGAAATTCCATAAATATGAATTACGCAATCCCCATAGGCCTTCCTCTTATTGCATGCACCACCTATACAATTCAAATGATTATACAACTGATAATACATTGTCCCTAAACTCCAATCTCAACTGGTTCTTTCTCTGATCTGACATGCATGAGTTAATTATGAGTGAATCTTCATTTTACTGGTTGATCACTCCAGGTTACACCCCACTACTGGATCTCCCACTAATTTCTCCATCAGTTGGAACTAGTTTAACTGAATTTAACTCAGTTAAACTGAATTAAATAATTACAACTCAAAATAAACTCAACCATGGCTCCTAAAATGTAGGAGACACTCTACATGAATCTAGTTAGACCCTCAACTTGAATTAACTGAGCCAACTAGGTCAAATTAACTTAGCTATTTCAAGCTGTCATGAAATGTGGAATTACAATTTAATTCCTAATTTTATTCAAGGACAAAATAAATTAGGATTTTCTTGTTGCATTTTCGACACCTGATGGTGAGGACGTGCATTGGATCTTATATGTAATTGGAAGGTGGTCTCATCATGGGTTGGGAAACTTAACTGAGGCCCAAGCCCACCAGAGTATCATATTGACATTTGTAGGGGATGCGTTGAGAGCCATGAGACTCCATCATGTGTGTTAGCATAATTTCATGCCATGGGCACCCTCAACACCTTCAACAGTTTGTTCATTGTCCCACATTATTCGCAAGATCATGCACTTAGATCAGCATGACCCAGCCAAATTAGCATGATTATTGAAGTTGACCCAAGGCCCAAAGGAGGTTTGTCTCACCCTTTAGAAATGGGAGGGTAGGCACCATCATCAGAGCCCTCACTTGTAGCATTGTACAAGCTATGCTTTCATTTAGAGACCCATAAGACCAGCAAATGTGCCCCAAACCCACTTTGGGACCCCACATGATGACTTACATGGAAAATTAGGGGTCATCCCCTAATTCATCTTTATTTGATTCCTCTCTCTCATCATGGTGTTAGAAAACTAGAAAGGAAGAATATTTTCTTATGTCGATAACTACTTGTGATATTATTATGTTCTTATTAAATTTTTTATGTTCTTCTTATATATTTGTTTCATCCCTATAACATGGTTAGACTTCAGAGACTTACTAGTAGAGGATGACATCAAAACCCTCACCTATGATGTTAGTCCTTTTGTCAGTGAGGAGGAGGCAAAAACAAGAAAATGAAGATATAGAGCTATATGGGGATGAGATGGATGAAGAAGAAACTAATACAGAGGAACATGATGAAAGAGAACACAAGGAGGAGGATGTTGAAACAAAGGAGGAAACAATGGAAGAAACTGATAGAGATGAGAAGGGATAGAAAAAGGAAGAAGATAAGAAAAACAGAGAGGACAGTTGCAGGAAAAGGAAAACCAACTAGCATATATGGCTAGCCTCTCCTTGGAGGCCATCCAGTGTAGGATGCCAGCTAAATCATATGCTATTTACCTCAAATAACAATGACTGCAATTTCAGATTAAAATACTAGCACAAAGGGGCACCATGCTATTTTAGAACTGCAGGCAATTTATCGATCTTTGTGATCAAATTGCACTAGAGGGTAGGGCCAAAATGGCTGAGTTTTACTTGCACAACATGGCCCTCACATACATGAATATTTGGGATCCTAATGCAGAGCTAGGAGATCTACAATTAATGGCTTTGGCATCATGGATGAACCATGAGAAGTCAAGGGCCGCAGAGATGAAAAGAATATTGGCCAGAGAGAAAAATGAACCTCTTTTCATCAGAGTTGAACAATCAAATCCCATGGCTCTAATCAACACCCATAATCTAATTGCAAATGACCCTCATCTGGAACCTAGATATCTTGCTGCCCAAGAGCAAGCAATTTCACATTTTGAGGATATGTTTAGGCTGCTAAGAGATGATATTATACATGCCTGCTAAAGGAGATGGAAAACACTGCCACACAACTTGAAGATTAGAGAATATCACTCTCCTCAAAGGTTGAGAGAGGCACTCAACATGACACCTATGTATAAGAAATCAATGCAAAGGTTGAAGGTCAATGGGATAGGCCTAAAACTCAGTCCACCATTACTCCCAGGGATGCTAGAAGGGATAAAAGAAGAAGAGGAAACGAGGTAGTGGGAAGAAGTAGAAAGGAAAGCAGACTTCTATAAACAAGAAGAAGAGACCACAGCAAAAGCATGGGATGTCAGAGAGGCTACCAAAGCCATGAAGAACATGGACATTGACTAAGTTGCTCAGAGGATGAGAAACACTTTCAGTAGGGGGTGATGATGAGCCTCATCATTGGGTGATTATATGGGCCTTAATTGGCCTTAATTCACCTCCTAGCTTAGTCAAACCAACTATTCTCACAACGTATTACATACTTTTGATTATATTTTGTTTATGAGATGAGTTAGAGTTGGATATGTTTCTTTGTGGTCTAATGTGCATGTAATGTAGGACTAAAGGATAAAAGTAAGGAAAAATGTAGGTATAAAGGATAAAAGCAAGGAACTATTGCAAAGACCTTGGTAAAACTCGAATGGGACAAGGGAGAGTAATTATAAGAGGTAAATCCTCCTCATTTACTTACCCCTCCAATCGAATATTCCTCCATCAGATCAGAGTGCAAACAACCATCACTTTGAGGACTAGGAGACAACCGAGCAAGTGAAAGGGACATAAACCAGTTTTTCTTGAGTTGGAGGCCAAGCCTCCCTAATGGGAAGGAAGTCATTAGAGACTTCAGATGTATAAGTAGAGAGGCTTAGGACCTTAGTAGGATTCATACTTTCATTGTAAAACTCTACTTTAATTTTGAGTTGCAAGAGACTTGTGACAGTTGTTCTGTAATCCATGGTTTTCATATTGAGAATGAGTTATGTTTTAAGCCAGCTCTGAGTTAACTCAGAGGGCTGAATCTCTTGGGTTAGGGCCCGATCCGAGCAACTAAAGCTCCTCTTTACTGTACATATATGCTAGCATAGATTTATGGTTTTATTCATTTGCTTAAGGAGTTTCATGGTTTTCTGTTCATTTGCTTAAGTAGATTCATGGTTTTCTGATTTATTTGCTTAAGTAGCTTCATTTTCATTACAGAAGTATAGCGTAGATTATTCATGGTTTTTTTGTTCATTTGCTTCAGTAGCTGCATTTACTGTAGTTTACTTCCATTTGTGCCTTCTTTCAGTTTATACGTTAGCTAGGAGAAAATATCACCATAAGGTTGTGCGCGGGTGTCTCGGCCTCATCTCCTCCCTTTGGGACCATGACTTGAGGAATAGACCCTTCAACAACCCCAAAAACACAGGTTTATGGTTCTCGCATGAGCTATGGAGTTTGTTGTTTGATGCAGTTATTTGTTCACCCTCACTGTTTTTCTATCATTTTCCTTTGAAACCTCCTTCAACACGTTCTTCATGTATCGCTTCCTCACTGTACGATCCACAACAAACCTTCACAATCACCATCCAATTCATTATTTTCTCCAAATGCTACCTCGCGTGAAGTCTTCCACTTACTTTATGCGCTTTAACCTCCACTATCGATATGCCTCTTGATTCGATAGCTATCGCGTCACCTCAACACTTTATGCGCTTTAAACCCCCACCGCCAATCTGCCTTGCCTGATCTGACGACTATCGAGTCACATGATGGGAAACTAGCTTGGCTGATCTCCACCATTGATCAGTGATGCCTGATCCAACGGTTATCGCGCAATCTCGCGCAAATTATTGCATGACCGTTATCTGCCCGAGAGCACGCAAGAAAAGTGGTTTTCTCGTGCTACGTGTCGCGTAGTAAGGCCAATCGCATGAAATTTCATAATTCCGCTTATGACCTTGAGGGCACGCGAGAAACTACTTACCACCTTAGAAACCCACTCCATCATTTCCACATGTTTCTTTTTCCCGTGATATGATCTTCGTCATCCATCCTCCAGTTAATCTTGTCCATCCAACTCTTGACTTAATCTGCGTGATAAGATCTCAACCACTCATCGCTTCATTACCCTGTTCATCCATCTCTTGACTTAACCTCCACGATAAGACCTCATCCGTTCACCCTGTTCATCCATCTAGTCACTTAGGCCTTCGTGATAAGATCTTCGCCATTCATCTGCTTCCTTACCCTGTCTGCCCATCTCTTCACTTAATCCCTCGCGATACGATCTCCACCGTTCATCTACTTCATTAACCCTATTCATCCATTTATTCACTTAATCCCCCATGATAAGATATCCACCATCCATCTTCTGCTCGTTGATCGATCCAACGGTCCCTACGTGCTACTACGTCCTTACGTCCTCCTTTCATTGATTTCGACCTCCGATTACTCTTCCGCTTGAAAACTGATTTAGCTTAGGTTTCTTTGCTTACACCTTAGTATAGTTTAATGCTCTTTACCTATGCAACTTAGGTAGTAGCATTAGCTTAGTGATTGTTTTAGCAATTCTGCTTAGCATAGCTGTTTAAATTGGTTAATTAGGTTATGGTATGGTTTAGCATTACATGTTGTTCTCTTCATTACTGCAGTAGAATAGCTCTCTCTTAGAATAGGTTTGCTCTTCTTCCATCAAAGAATTAAGCTCCTTCTAAACCTATAGAAGTCTGGCTCATGGGGGCTTCACTCACTGAACCTCTAACATAACACATGCGTTCGTGGCATACTAAACAATACCCTTAATTTGACTACATATTGGAAAATACCTCTAAAAATCACATTATTTAATCCCCTACCAATATAAATCCAATACACCTTCCCAATTTAAAACACCCCTATTTTCACTAAATATTGTATGTATCCATTTTTTTGTTCACATTTTTTATACCCTTTTATTTTTATATCCTTTGTATAGTGACATGATGCCTCTCTTATGACCCCACATGCATTCTACAATGCACCTTTCTTCTTTTGATATACATTGTAAATGCATATTAGTTCTCCCACAATGCAATTACTTAACCCACACTCAAGCACATCTAACTATGATTTGTGGCATTTAATGGTCTAAGACACACAAAGATCAACCGTGTTTTAGGAATATTGATTATGTGCATGCATATAAAATAACATATAAACTGATCTATATGATGATGAAAAACCAATTGATGAATCTTCATGAATAGGTTTGTACCAAATAAGGTGTTCAAGCACAAGTCTAGACCCTCTAGATGCAAGAAAACTATCTACAACCAAGGTTGGGGCCCCAAATCTCAAAACAAGGGTGCAATCCCAACCTAGACATGCTTAGAAGAAGAGGATGGACAAGTTCCAACACATGCGCTCTTGAGGGAATAACACGAAAGCATGAAATCACCTTTTGATTCACTGTCATCTCACCAATGAGATATGGGCTATCACTCATAGACTATGTAAAATGCAACAATGGATTGGAGATAACACATAGGCATTAAATGAATGGACTACAACTAGAACATAAGACAATATTTTGGTTGTAGAGGTGATCCGCTCCATTTGGCTAGCTCAAAACAATGATGTATTCCAAATTAAACCTTCAAACGCTTACAATATTTTCTACATGTTGAAGGCAAGCATTACCTTATCATGCACCTCACTAAAGACAAGGCTTCCTTGCACTCTCATACCTTTGAAATACAATTCTAAAATTTCTAGAGGATATTTTAATTATCCAATTTTAAGGTCACAACCAAGCCAGCCATGACATTGGTGTATAAGACCCCCTTACTTGTGCGACAAGGGACCCACCTCCACACAGTGAATTGACTGCTAAGTCAATGAAGGTATACATACTCTACCCCATTTGGTTTTGAACATGTGACCTCTTAGGAGGAAACACATGCTCTTAACCATTAGGCCCAATCAAGCTAGATATAATGGATTTCTCCTTAAGGTCTATTTTAAATAATGAGCGATTACATTGGAACTAACGTCATATAGGAAATAGAAATGACCCTAGAAACAATATTAAGAACTAATATCACTTCCTTGAAATAGAAATGACCCTAGAATTTCTATAATCAAAGAATCACTTGAAAATTTAGGCTAAACAATAGTAAAGTAGTGTCTTGAACACCAAGAACCGAGATCCTTATCACCCTATAACGAAGCAACCTATGCAAGATCAAATTTACAAAAATGACTCGCTAGAGAACATCCATGTAGTCAATTATGCTAGAGAAAACATCTATAATTCCAAAATCAGTTGAAAAGCATGATATGGGACTTTCGAATTCGAAAACCAGTTGAGAAGCATGGGATCAAACTTCCAAGATTTTATATAACGATTACATGAATAGAGGTGCTCACAAGACGAGCTTAAATATCCAAGAAGGAAATGATAGGAGAAAATCTTTGCCAAAAATTGAAAATGATCCTTTCACTATTCTTTCCCAAGGATTAAGCCAGTTGTTTATATAAACACTTCAGTTAATATTATCGTATAACACTTCAATTAATATTGTCTTGTCAGTGTCAAGATTAGAATACAGAACAACCATTTTTCTATATACAACCATGATTACAAATATCCCAAAGCTTCTATGGAAAACTTGCAGACCAGAGGTTATAAAAGGCCAACGAGGTTTGAGGACTTCTAAAAACACAAGTGCAGGAATTTTCTTATTACCTTGGAAGCTCAAGTTGGGCAGGACCAGTAGGACTCACATCACCTTCCATGACATATATTATAGAATCTTCAAAGCTAAACCAATTGTCCTTGAATTTGCTACATGAAATTTTTAAACTACTGACATGTCCAAAGATAATTTCGCAGCAACTATTGATTCTAAAAACAAAAATTATTTATCAGAATAATGATAATTTTACCAATATGTCACAATAAGTTGCAATAAATAGCTATGGCAGAATCAAATGAAGAGAAGGCACACAATTTTCTTTCGAACCTCTGAACTTACTCTGAGACAACAGAAATATGCAGCATTTGATCAAACTTTGTTGTATCTAATACAAACAGAAGTTTGAAACAAAATTCCATGCTAAAAAGGTTTTGATCAACTCTAGTCCAACTTAGTTGCCTATAAAACGCAAGATTTAGTCCAACTTAGTTGCCTCTAATTGAAGCAGAAGTTGAAAACATAATTCTGAGCTAATAGATTCTGACATCTCTAATTTATTTCATTGTAGTTGTAAAATAGGCCCCTATAGCCTTCCCACTCATTGTTTTAGTCTTTGGAAACCTACACAAGGCACCCTACAACCCACAGTTTTTCTACATCAAGAGCTCCAAACTTTGTTCAAGGGTTAACACCCTTTTCTCCACCTATGCTAGTCTCTGTACACCTGCAACTTGAAGAGAAGGCCCTACAATAGGCCTCTCATCCTTCAAATAGTCCTCCATGCAATGTTGCATCTGTGGCCCTGAAACCTTACCTCAGACCTGTTATCACATATAGATTTTTGTTAAAAATTATTTATATGGGAAAAGAAAATTGGTGTTTAAGGTTGCACTTGCTCTCAAGATTTTATATAGGATTATTATTATGATGGTTTGCAAATCTCCAATTATCTCCCAAGTCTAATAGTTCTCGATCACACTCCAAATCACAACATAGATCATCAAAGAAACCATTGCTTCTTTCTACCTCTCATGGTTTAGTTTATCCTATTAATTGCAACCCAATCAAACTCTTGCATTGGGTGGGCTCTATTGTTTCCACAATTCTAGGCTTCTGAACCAGATTCGAGGTGTTGCGAAGAAATTATATGATGAAAGGAAGATTTCATCCGTATTAAGAGGAAATAGGAGGCTAAATCCAGTCATTACACATTATTGAGAAATATTCCACTTCTTCAAATTGGGTTAATTCTGTTTCAGGGAACTATTCATGCACTTCAGATCCTGTATTGGTGCCATCACATGATCATTGTACTCTAGGTTTACAAGGAATGATTAAACATGACATTGGATGGTGGGTTGATTTGGCAGAGGGTGCAAATGATCCATATGGTAGAACCGTCCATATTCATTCTCAACATGAGATATTTGTTGCCAAGGGTTACAATGCAAGGCATCTCGCTGCAGGAGCTCTAGGCATTCCTTTGTTTGAAATTTTCGTAACAAAAGACAGTGATCATAAATACAAGGAGTAGGTGTTCTACTTCATGTCTACTTGCAGCAGAATGGAAAATCTACAGATGCTTCCTTTTCAGTATCACCTAAAGCTACTGAAGACTCAGATACTGACACAGAAAAATTATGATGCAGATGAGGGATTGAGACAGGTTCTTAAATATCTTAAGGATGGGATGCCTAGCCTAAAATTCAAGGTGTTGAAAGTTGTGACTCTAAAACAGGAAACACATATATAATCTCAGGGGTTTTTGAGCAGTTAATCCATGATGCCAATAAAGAGAAGGATGATGAAACTTTGAATGAGATGACTTGGTAAAGAGAGGGTTTTCAAATTAGTGAGAATGGTTTGGGAAACCATTTATTTTTCAATTATATAGAGTTGAGACAGATTCTAAGAGATTTTAGTTCGAATTGTTTGGTTGGAAATTTGTTTTCTAATTATATAAAATTAAAGTTTCAATTTTTTGTAACTGTCCATTACTAATATTTATTTTAACTGTATGTTAATGATATTTATGGAATAATTGTTCTTAATGTAATAGTTGCAGCTGATAAAGATTCTCCATCAATCTACATCACTATTAAAAAAGGGAAAAAGACTAGCTGTTTTACCTACCGAGTAGCCAAGAAAGACTAATACAAAACACATGTATTTCCAATGCATTCGAAGCTATAATCCACACCTCCTTGTGTCTTCTCTACTATTACTTGACATAAATATAAATTTCTCCTTATCGTGAACCAGAGATAAATCCGTGAACATTTTATTAAGCAAAAAAGCATTTAACTTACCTCTTGAATGGGCTTTTCATGGTCTTTTGGATTAATGCATTTAGTCACGCCCAAGGCTTTTGCTGCATTAGAAATGAGGTTAATCAATGAGTTTCTACTCAATTCCCTAGTCTCAGTTATGATGATATTCATTTTAGTTGGTTCTACATATTTAGGACTCAGAAAATGTATGGTTGCCTGATCTTCATAGGAGAATCCATTTTACCTTTTGATGAACTTGCTTGAATTTGTGCCAATAACAATTATCTTGGAGGCACCTCTCGTTCTTGCAACCTTTGCGACCTACAGAGTGCCCATGAAAACATCATGAAGACACGTTATAGAATATCATGAAATCTGAAATCGTTTGTAGAGAATATCACATAAAACTAAACTAGTGTCAGGACAATATTACTAACAGCAAGGCCAACGGTATCGAGGCCAAAAATGGCCACAGTTGATCCACTTTGGAAGTTCGTTGTGTTGAAAACAGCTCCAACACCTGAACAATCAAAAGAGATATTGCTCATTCTAATTGTAAGTTGAATATTGTAGGTCCAATATTGAGGCTTAGATGCATAAAAAAAGTCACAGTAAATATACCAGTGGCTATTCCACAACCAAACAAGCATGCTTTGTCCAGTGAAACCTCTGGACTATGTATTCGCTAAACCTAGAAGTGGACATGAAATGGTAAATGGGCAATCCCTTGATTGAGAAACACATCTTTCCATTGTTTCTCATCACTTTTCTTGTGAGATCGATTTTGAATTTATCACACAGATTAGTCTTCTTAGATTTACAGAACACACAATCTCCACACTCTCCTGTGAACAAGGGAATTACATGGTCTCCAACCTTAATATCTGTCACGCCTTCTCCCACACTCTCTGTTACATAGTAATTTGTCACTGCCTTCACTCCCAGTCCCTCTACTGTGTCATGTGTCCAAGTCAAACATGCTCATATTGAACAAATGCTCTCTTATGCTGCCAATTGACCCACTTTTCCTAAGTTATCTTCCTCATCGTGACTATGGACTTAATATGTGCGCTGAACGGCAGTTGTAAACAGTCCAGTCGTGCTTCTAGCATGGAAGTACATCTATTTCTCGCGACGGTCCGATTTCATGCCCTGTCGCGAGACTATTTGCTATCATTAATGATGTTCTGACTAGCTACATTACTTACTAGCGATGTCAACGCTAAAGCTCCGTTATGCACTCGCGATGATCCAGATTGGGCGAATTCGTTCCAACAGTCAGCCTTCTGGATGACTCCAGACCTGGTTTTTGGCATAGTTTATGTTGCCCTTCCTTCTCTAGTATGGAAGTTCCATCAATTGTGCTACCTTCCTTGGGGATAAGCTCTCTCTTCCACCTTTCATGGAGACTCCTTCTCCTATTTAAGCACTCACCTTTGCTATGATCAGCTAGTTGGTAAATTCTTGGATTGAGCAGTGTTGTTAGTGCTTTTGAGTTTGATAGATAGATGGTGTGGGTGTGACAAGTGTGAGAGTGTTGATAGCTTGTGGAAGGTTGTGAAGTGCCCTTGATTTTATGTAAAACTTATGAGTGAGAGAGAGAGACTTTGTATGTTGGGAAATCCATCTTCAAAGAGTGAATGATTGAAGAACATGCTGGCTGGATTCCTCTGAGAAGGCTTGCGACGTCAAGACTCTGGTTGTAAGCTTGCTCTTGTTTCATTATTAATACAATCAATGATGTTTTCTTATGTCTTGTATGTAATTTACTTGATAGCTCATGACTTCTTGACTTTGTGAGTAAATAGATCATTGTTGTTTTCTGATTATGTGCTTTGTTGTATTTCCTTTGCATTTTTTCAAGTTGATCACTCATTGAGGAGAAGGAAGTGGAAGTTGGAGCAGTGCAACGGAACTTCATAAACCACCGGTTGAGGTAGGCCTCCAACTATGACTGTTTAAGTAAATCTATCGTTGATTTGTCCTTGTTTGTGACTAGATCCACTCTAGGGCTAGAGGGGTTGCCTCTGTCCACAGAGGGAACACTTTCCTGCATCACAATTGGTGACTCCACTGGGGAGTCTGTCCTATGTTCTTCTCTTTTCTCTTGTTTTGATTTTGATTTGGTCTCTCTTGGTTTTTGGGGATTAATAGTCAATCTTTTGGGTCACCTAGATCAATCTGGGAAGTCCCTCTATTGTCTGTTAGATTGACTGGTTTTTGTTTGGGAGTTTTTTGCTAGTTTGCCTTTGTTTTGTACATCATCATGGAACATAGTTTAACAATTGTGCTGACGTCGTGCTCAATCTTTTGTAAAATCCTGTGCGTCACTGAATAACGTCACATAGTCGCGACGACTGCTGAAAACGGTTCATCACGGTAAAGACGTGTACTTCCGCAACGAGGTCGCCCTGTTTCTATGGTTAGATGCTTATCAACGCTAGTTGCTTGTGTTGAGATTGCAACAAGATGATGGAGCTTAGTGAAAAGAGTCGCCTTCACTAAGTGGGCCCGCAAGCTATTTTTGGCGCAAGTCTATTTTTAGACATATGGATCATGTCTATGGATTGTAGGTTGTTGTTTATGGATGATTGATCGAGTTGGAAAAAATAGATGGACTTCTATTTTTAGACCACAGTGGATTGACACCACAACGGAGTGACTGCTCAGTCTAAATATAGAACGGTGAAATATTATTAGCTCATAATAATATTTAGACTATAAACTTTGTCTTATTCTCTTGGAGCACTTCAGTTTGAGCTACAGAGGTGGCACATGCAGCTGTCATAAGGAAATACGCTTTTCTTATGAGTCAGTTGAGTTTTTGCATGCAGGACTTCAGTTAAAACTCAAGTGAGTTGAGTTTAGTGGACTGGAGGTGCAGTTGATGGAGTTGTGTTCAGTTTAGCTTTGTTAAACTGGTTGTATTTAGTCTAACTGGAAAATAGACTAGAGATGAGTTGGGTGAATTAGTTATTAATTAATTCACAAGTTATTAACTCATAATACAACTAATGAATACATCAGTTAACTCAGTTGCATGTCAGTGCATATTCAGTTCAATAGGGACAGGTGGTAGGGAATCAGATTGCTATCATTTGTGACTATAGTTGTGCACCAGATCTTGGCACAAATCAGGGGATTGAGTATGCCAATGAGTTTTCCCACATTGTAGCTTGTTCTCACGTGATTTAGCCAAGGAAAAACGTGGCTGCCTTGGAATTATCATCGGTTCTTGTGCAGGTATTGAGCAGCGGAGGCAGGCAAGCAGCGGAAGAGATTTGAGCCAGTGATTGATTCAGATCTGAGCTGTATTGTGTGTAACAGGTGGAGCTGGTACTGGATTGCTTGTGATAATCATTGTACTTTGTAATGTTACATGACTCAATCATTAATATACAGATAGTTGGGGTTTTTAGCGAGATGCTTTCCCCGGGATACATACTGTGTTAATGTGTGAATGCTCATGATGTTTTATTGTTATTGATGCTGCTATATTGATGATCAACGTAGAGGAGCTTATGTATTGTGTATGTTTTCCGCAATAGTACATGATCAGGATAATCTTCATTGAATATGTGTTAAATTATTCAAAATTTCTACATGGTATCATAGCTGTTGATCATCAGATCTACTATTCAGGAAGTGTTTACATTCTATTTCTCTAGGCAGAGCCTGTAATCGGGCCAGGTAGCCTCTGGATTCATCCTTCCTTTGGAAGGTGAAATATCTGGTAAAAGCCCATACAGTCAATCTCTGTACGAGAAATATTGTGTTCTCACGAATCTTAGATCAGAGGCGGTTGAGTTGGTTGCTGGTGGAATTCGAATTTGCAGCAGTGTTTTCTTGGTGACAACGCAGCAATGTCTTTCAACGGATTGCGATTGGAGTATGCTCTTGAGGGCAGCTCAAACTATATTGCATGGAAGGACAGGATGGAGGCAGCATTGGATGATAACGGGCTGAAGGAGTTCATAGATACGGATATCCCAAAGCCTACTGATGCTACTCAAGCTGATGCTTGGCAAAAGAAGATCGCAAAATGTCGAAGGATCCTGTTGGAGGGCGTGAAGGATCACATTGTGTCCAGCCTCCATGGAAAGGCTACTCCATATTTGATGTGGAAATCATTAACAGAATTATTCCAAAGCAAGAGTGATCAGAGGAAGCTGGCGCTCAAAGATAAACTCAGAAACATCAAATGCGAGAAGGGTGACAGTATTCCCAAGTATCTCACGAAGTTCACTCAGTGTCGAGATGAGCTGGGAAGTGTGGGGGTTACTGTTGATGATGAGGACTTGGTGAGCTTGGCTCTCCTTGGTCTTCCGAAGAGTTGGCATTCCTATCAGGACTCTGTCAATGGTCGGTAGAAGTTGCTAGGATGGGAAAGATTATGGTCAGATCTTGTGCAGGAGGAGATCAGGCGGAGTACCAGGAACGGATCTTCGTCAAAAGGAGCTGATGAAGAGAATTGTGCTTTGGCTGCCAAAGCAAAGAAAGGGAAGAGAAAGAAAGCTTCTCAGTCTGGTGCGATAGGCAAGAAGCAGGATATGTCCAAGGTGAAGTGTTTTCACTGTCACCAGCATGGACACTATGCCACAAATTGTCCACAGAAGAAGAAGAACAAGCAAGCTGTTGGATCTGCAGGGGGAGAGGCCTTAGCTTCTCAGTTTGAGCTTGATTTTTCATTGATCGCATGCTTGGTTTCAAGTGTGATGGGATCAGTGTGGTTCTTGGACAGTGGTGCGTCTTTTC
>APFE031344452.1:6102-30489 GCA_000404065.3 Pinus taeda | reverse complement strand
GGTTAATGTGTGAATGCTCTTGATGTTTTATTGTTATTGATGCTGCTATATTGATGATCAACGTAGAGGAGCTTATGTATTGTGTATGTTTTCCGCAATAGTACATGATCAGGATAATCTCTATTGAATATGTGTTAAATTATTCAAAATTTCTACAGCTTGTGTTGTCCTCACGACAATACCTGTAGAATTGATTTTCTCAATTCTGCCTCCTGAGTTTGCCAATCCTGTTGATCCCTTTCCTTTTTCGCTTGCTCAGTAGCGTGTTTTTCACTGTTTATGGTTAAGGCACTCTTTCGTTGGCTTTGTTGAATGAATCTTGAATTTTTTTTCCCTGTGTGACCTAGTTCATTCTTTCAAGTTTTTTGAATCAATCGGCTTGGTTGCTGGTTTGCTCAAGGTTCATTTGCAGCTTTCTTGTTGGTTTGATTGAGCCTTCCTCATTGCTTGTTTTCTTGCTGGTTGATTTTTAGTGTCGGTTATTGAACCAATTTTTATGTTGATTCGATTTCTTCACTACCAAGCATAGATCACAATTGTTTGGATCGATCAGTTCACACTTGCTTGTTTGTCTCTTTAAATTCAAAAAATAAAAATAAAAAAAATCAAAAGTTTGCATTCATTTAGCATACGAAAGTGAAAGTACATTTTCATTACGAATTTTCATGTTTGAGAAATTGGAAAGCAAATTTTAAATCTTTCATTAGTAGTATCGATGCATCATGAGATTAGTGTATTGATGCATTGTGTTTCTTATTGTTTGCATTTGTT
Source organism: Pinus taeda (assembly GCA_000404065.3). NCBI lineage: Eukaryota > Viridiplantae > Streptophyta > Pinopsida > Pinales > Pinaceae > Pinus > Pinus taeda. The sequence goes on along the minus strand of APFE031344452.1, from coordinate 29,718 downwards.
TGTCTTGGTTTTCTTGGTTTGGGAATGATCTCTCTACACTCTCGTAGGTAGGTCTTCATTGAAGTAAAAGGATATTTCATTCATTCTAGCTGCATCCTAGGTTTTTGTTGTATACATACAGTAAGGCCTGAAAACTGAAACATAATTCAAGATCAACTTTAAAATGAACTGAATAAATCTAACAACGCATTGGAACATAACGCTCATTATTTAGAGGTCTAGGCTAGAGACGTGCTCCAGTGTTGTTAAACCTAGTCACTATTTTTCTCACTCAAGGTTAGGTGATTCCTCCTTCTGTGACTCAATAGCGATCTAGTACGGAATTCTGCTTCCATGTACCATCGAGTATATGTTGGGAGACCCCACTAGGTTATCATCCCATATCCTTAGGAAGTCGTGTCTGCTGCCTTGCAAACCGTAATGCACCGAACACAGCATTCAGGAAGATTGACTACCGTACTGAAAGTCCTTGGTTTTCATATGACTTCCAAGGTGTATATGCAATTTTACGGGTTTTTTGGTAAACCTTTTGCCTAGTTTCTCCAGAGTAGTCACTTTCGTTCCTTTTCAGACTCCTTAAAAGAAAAGGTCCATCTGAGCACTTGTCACTTCAAGCTCGTTAAATATTAAAATGCGACTAGAGTCATCTTTTCGTCCTTTTCTCGACTCTTTAAAGGTGAAAAGGTCAAGTTTTGTTCCTGCATCATAAAATTTACTGCCCACGAAATATTCCTGGTAACAGTTCGAGTTCTTCATTACAATTCGAGTATTTTTTCAGGCTCGTTCATGATGGCAACTTTCCCCGAGTCTACCGGCTGAGGTCTTCCCCTAGATGGGAACCCTGGTCTGTTTCCTTCTTTTGGAAATGTCGGTGCTCCATACATGGCAACATTGTCTTTGCTTGGGTTAACCATCAGTTTGCCCATGTGGTTGTTTTCAACCTCGGTGGTCCTGAGCGTCATGACTCCTATTCCACCATCTTCTTTGTCTGAACCATGACACGATGATTCCAAGGTTGAGCCTACACCTTCTTCCCCTGTTTCTTCCTCCTCCTCTCCTCCTTCGCCTGGTGAAAGTTTCACATCTAGTAACCAGGAGACTAAGAAGAAGAAGAAGAAGAAGTCTGATAAGCGTGAGGCCACCTGTGCAACTATTGCTCCAACTACATCTCAAGTCGGAACACCTTCTGCTCCTCCACGACAGGTTAAGTTTCCTTGTAAATTATGCAAGGATGACCATCTTCTTCGTGCTTGTCCTAGCATTCCTAGGATCTTAGAAGTATGGTCCCACAATCCGGCTCGTCTCTCATCATCCTCTGAAGCTCATGGTGATACTACCCTATCAACTGGAAACGGTAAGAAGAAAGGGAAGATTCGATTCCCCTGTAGGCTATGTGAAGGCAGCCATCCCCTTCACCTTTGTCCACTCTTGGATAAAGCTTCTGTCGTTTTGGAAAGTCTTACAGCTTCTTCACCCCAACTTCCCATTAGTTATCAAAGGCTCTCTTCAGGCCCTCTCCCCGTCAACCAAGAGATTGACTTAGATTCTTCTCTTGTCCGCCCTCCTCTTTCCAAACCTGGCTGCGCTAAGCCTATTCCAGACCAACCATTGCTCGGAGAGAGTGTCGACTTGGGTTCACCACCTGTTGATCACTATGTTTCAGAAGAGCGTCATGCTCATGTTCTTCTCATCTCGTCAGATTCTCCTGAATCTGAAAACAACCCTCCTATCCCCGCTGGTCAAGAGGGTCCTTCTTCGGTTCTTGTAGAGCAGGGGGAAATCATACGATTCCCCCACCAAGTAGTTCGGTCATTTCCTTTTACTGGAGTCATTTGACTGCATTCTGCCTTCCATCCTATGTGCCTTTCCAGATTAGCATACATGCCTATGATAAGGTAGTACCTGGCACTGTCTTGGATGAGGGTGTGTTGGTTAGCCTCATGCCTTCCACTACTTGGCAAGCTTTGGGCTCCCCATAGCTTGTGCAAGTCACATAGAATCTGTTGGCATTTGACGGAGGAACCAATCAACCTTTAGGGATCCTCCCGAAGCTTCCTATTACTTTAGGGGGCAAAACTGTCTATATAGATGTCATGGTTGTCCAAGGTGCTTTAGATTTCAGTCTTCTCCTTGGCCGTGACTATATTTACGTCATGGGGGCCCTCGTCTCTTCACTTTTCCATGTGGCTTGTTTTCCACATGAGGGAAGGATGGTGACCATAGATCAATTGTCGTTCTTTAGTAACCCAGTGCCTCCTGTACTACCATCATCTCCCAACGGTTCTTATCTGCAAGCGGTACCTTCCTTGCCATAGGTCAATTATGTGGCTACCCGTTCCGTCTCCACCTCTGTTGATGATCATGCAGATGGTCTCGTACATCATGTACTGGGGGCATTGGAACTTGATCTGTCATTTGTGCCTCATGACATGTGTTCCTCCCAAAGTGCATTTCTTCCATCTAGTGAAGACCTCTCGAGAGCCACGTTCTCATCTGGGCCATGAACAGATGAGAGAGGATAGTTTGTTCTTGTGTCAACCTCGTTAAAAAATGAAATGAGGAGTAATGAGGATAGTTTGTTCCTGTCTCAACCTCGTTAAAAAATGAAACAAGGATCATCGAGGATAGTTTGTTCCTGTCTCAACCTCGTTAAAAAATGAAACAAGGATCATCGAGCATAGTTTCTGGTCTTGTATCAAGCTCATTAAAAAATGAAACAAGGATCATCGAGCATAGTTCCTTGTCTTGTGTCAACCTCTTTAAAAAATGAAACAAGGAGTCTTGAGGAAAGTTCTTGATCTTATGTCAACCTCATTAAAAAATGAAACAACTCCCTTTCCAAATCGAGTCTTTGATTAAGATCTCGTAAAATCCAAGTCGAATATTTCCACGATCTCGAAAGTGAACCTTCATTCCATCCACCTCGTTGAATGCAATGAATCTTGGGGGGCATGTACCTCGATTTGTGTCATTATGCCTAGGGGCATGCGAACTCATAACAAGCATATTTTTTCATTTCAAGCTTGTGTAAACATGAAATTGAATCCAAGCAGAGTTCTCCATGGTTCAAGCTTGTGTAAAAATGAACCCATACCTGATTTACATCTCGTGATTACCGTTTATCCGCTAAATTCTGCTAGATGAGCCTTGGTTGTTTCATTCCATTTCCACCATCTCTTTGGTTGATCATATGCTTTCACTTGGTTGTTTTTCCTTTCCTGAGGAACCGCAGTGATGAGTGGTTTTATTAGCCAGCCTATTGACCATTATATGTTTTGAGCAGATCCACCATTGCCGGAACTAGTTGCTACCCTTTATACCACTCGTTCCTCCAGGATGAATCTCCTTTAAGCTCTTTTCTGACTTGTAAAATATGAAAAGATTACCGAGTATTTTTCCCTTTTTGACTCGTTAAGTGAAATGAGAGGCAGTTTGCTTTAAGCTCAATTCCGACCATATAAACGTGAAAATATTGCTGAGCTTTTGTCATTTCGGGCTCGTTATTGGTTACGAAACGACGTGGTTTCAATTGCTTTTCTACTTTTTCGGGTCAAGGTCACTAATCACGAAAAGTACTCCTTGATCATAATGGTCAAGCGGTTCTTTCGAGTATCGTTTTATACTTTTTTGGGCTCGAGAGACACAAATCTATGAAAAAGGACCCCCCCTGGAGTTTTTCTTTTCCGTGTCTTTTTCAAACTCCCTAAACATGAAAAAGACTCTGAGTTTTACCTATGTAGGACTCGTTAAACCTTGACGACATCAGACTCATCACCATGACGAGACTCATGCTTTTCCTCTCTAGGGCTCGTTAAACTATTACTAGGTTGAATTCGACCGAAGGTCGAACTTATATTGCAAACACATGCTATCCCCTTCAAGCTTGTTTTAAAAAATAATTGGGGTACTCGCGAGAAATGGTGGGGGAAAATTTGGAAATCATCATTGATTGTTTATGGCAGCTAGTCACTCTTGAACATCAACACTCTTGCTTCTTGTCGGGTTGGGATATCCATACATCGTCATTTTGCCTTCTGCAGGTTTGGGTTGTCATTTAGCCTCATTCCATCTGATCCATGTTGTTTCCATTCAGCCTCTGATCCCTTGGTACCTGAATGCTGCCACCCTCCGGAGTTGTTTCGCCGACATGTTCAAGAGTATAATCCTTCTGCAGTTTACACCCTCGCTTTTTCCTCTGATACTCTGCTTCACCATCTACCGCTTGTTCCTTGCCTCGTGTCGTTGATGGGGGAAACATTATGGCCCTCCTGCGATGGATCGTCTCCTATCGACATCAGCTCATTATCCAGGAGATTGATCTAGAGATCCCCTTTGGTACCTTGGAGCTTGCATGCCTCAATGGCAAGTTCTTCGTGCCTGACGGTCGACTTACATCATTGGTCGTCGATTGGGTGATTCCACGAGTGTTCGACTTCAGCTCATTCTTCACACTTCGTGGATTGTACTAGACAATACCTTGAGAACCATCGGCATTATTGGTGGTTTCTCTCGTGCTTGTTAACGGTTTACATCATCGACCGATAATCAAGCGACTTTCTATCATGCTCGACTTTAGCACCTCTATTCGCATGCTAGAACTTTTTCTATGGATGGTTGGGTTCAAGACCCCGAACTCAGATTACATATGTTCGGGCTGCGTGGATTGGTTCATGATTACATGACTCATTGATGGATGGCTACGACCATACCTGAGTCTTCATGGATGGTTGTGACCATGCCTTCATCATTATTATGGTCTTATTAGCTGGATGGCTGTGTCCATACCACAGACCTAGTTTGTATGTCTTTTGGATGGTTGCGTCCATGCCTAGACTACATGTATTTCACTATCAGAGATATCAGTTGTAATTGCGCCTGTAGGTTCTTCCATATGGTGTTCCATCTCAGTCAGTTTCGTAAAGCATTTCACCCCTCCCACTCTCTAGGGCTTCTTACTTTAGGGGGCATCTGTTACACAGTAATTTGTCACTGCCTTCACTCCCAGTCCCTCTACTATGTCATGTGTCCAAGTCAAACATGCTCATACTAAACAAATGCTCTCTTATGCTGCGAATTGACCCACTTTTCCTAAGTTATCTGCCTCATCGTGACTATGTACTTAATATGCATGCTGAACGTCAGTTGTAAACAGTGTAGCTGCGCTTCCAGTGCGGAAGTACATCTATTTCCTGTGACGATCTGATTTCATGCCCCGTCACGAGGCTATTTTCTATCGTTAGTGACGGTCTGACTGCCTACATTACTTACTAGTGATGTCAGTGCTAAAGCTTCGTTATGCACTCGTGATGATCCAGATTGGGTGAATTCGTTCCAACAGTCAGCCTTCTGGATGACTCCAGACCAAGTTGTTGGCATAGTTTGTGTCGCCCTTCCTTCTCTGGTATGGCAGTTCCATCAATTGCGCTACCTTCCTTGGGGATAAGCTCTCTCTTCCACCTTTCATGGAGACTCCTTCTCCTATTTAAGCACTCACCTTTGCTATGATTAGCTAGTTTGTAAATTCTTGGATTGAGCAGTGTTGTTAGTGCTTTTGAGTTTGATAGATAATTGGTGTGGGTGTGACAAGTGTGAGAGTGTTGATAGCTTGTGGAAGGTTGTGAAGTGCCCTTGATTTTATGTAAAACTTATGAGTGAGAGAGAGAGACTTTGTATGTTCGGAAATCCATCTTCAAAGAGTGAATGCTTAAAGAACATGTTGGATAGATTCCTCTGAGAAGGCTTGCGACGTCAAGACTTTGGTTGTAAGCTTGCTATTATTTCATTATTAATACAATAAATGATGTTTTCCTATGTCTTGTATGTAATTTACTTGATAGCACATGACTTCTTGACTTTGTGAGTAAATAGATCATTGTTGCTTTCCAGTTATGTGCTTTGTTGTATTTCCTTTGCCTTGTTTCAGGCTGATCACTCATTGAGGAGAAGGAAGCGGAAGCTGGAGCAGCACAACGGAACTCCATCGACCACCGGTTAAGGTACGCCTCCAAGTATAACTGTTTAAGGAAATCTATCGTTGATCTATCCTTGTTTGTGACAATACCCACTCTAGGGATAGAGGGGTTGCCTTTGTCTGCAGAGGGAACACTTTCCTGCATCACACTCTCTACTATCCGGCAATCATAAATTGTATTCTCTTATTTCATAATTTGTTTGAAAAACATATAATCAGACTCATATTAACTGTAACTAACAAAGGTTTACCCAGCACCCTCATGTCCAAGTATGCGAGGAAAAGTTTGCATGTTTTCATCCTGCAGACATACATAAACCATTTGAAGTAAAACAATTATGTCCAGCAATGAGTACCACTAAAAAGCATAATGGTGGCCGAAGTGCAGGCGTTCAATACAAACACTCAAAACCTGATACAATCTCCTCTAATTTTGGCGGAATCCTTTCTTCTTTCTTGGGCGGAGTATCAATAGTCTATTACTAGACTGAATGTTTTATAAATTTCCCCTTTGCAACCACTATAATCAAATCCTTTACATTAATAGCCCAAACCTTCGTTATCGGGCACAATTTCATAACAGAGGGGCTCTATACACTATCGGCGTTGTCATTACAATAGAAATGGAAAAATACACATAAAACCACTATCGGCACTGTTTAAAATGGCAAACATGCGAAAGCGCAGAAAAAACACTATCAACGCATCGCTTTCTGGCAGTCACAACAGACCAGGCTTAACACCTCCGTGGCATTTTCCAAGATGCAATAATATACAACGATGTGATATAGTTCCGTGATCAAATGGTTGCGGTTAATCGCGATCTAACGATCAACTATTCATTTGATCAATAAAGTTGCTCGAAAGTTCACTGTCGTAGATCTAAGCCCCAACTGATTCGACGACCAAAAGCGATTTCGAGCACACAAACTCCGCAACCCTTAACCAAATTTCAGACTCGATGCTAATTATAAATTGAAAATCTAATAAAGTTTGGGTCAGACCTCTCGCTTAACACCCCTTCAATTTTTCAACCCGAAATCCACTAGATGACAAGGACGAGAGATCTACGACTTGCGGGATTCAACTAGCGCACAGGTTAGTCAATGAAATCAATGGTGTAGGATGACTGTGGTATGTCGCTTGATTTCAAAATTTAATTCTTTCAACCATCCACAGTTATAAATATAGCGACAAAGACTTAAACAATCACAGTGAAAATAATTTACGAAACCGAACATGAATTTAAAGTACCTTTAACAATTCAAACCGAACCAAGAATCGATGAAAAACAAAGGATTACAGAGAAATACACACCTCCGGGATTGACCAATTTACAATGGAAATACACAAAGCTTAATTATTTGTAATATTTATTCATATAAGGCCAGACAAGCCAAATCAATTCCAATCAGTCCAAAAATCCAGTCAGTTCAAATCCGTTTTACATCCTTCGAAACTTACATAAATACAACTCCACTCTAACTATAAGATCCTTAAACAATGGATCAAATTTGAGAAATATTCTTCTCTAGACTCTCAACTAAATCAAACTATTCTAATTAATTACAAAATCATTCAATTGCTAATTTCTAGCTCACAATCCTATCTAGCAAGATGTAAATTGATGGTTAAAGGATCCCACTCCTCTACTTGTAGATTTTTTTGTATTTTTGGAATAAGTTTGAATCTTTTTGCCTCCAAACCTCATGTTCCTGCATCACATAACAAGCTTCACAACCTTCATAGAAAATATATAGCATAACAAGCTTGAAACCACATGACTGATTACCTCGCCATTCCAGAATGTAATGTTAGTATGACAGAGGGATGTGTGAGTGATTCTGATACAGACTTCCATAGCCTGTGGTGGATCAACTTGAATTTCTTCAATAACGAGTGGTTGCTTAGCTTCCCATGCTACTGCAGTTGCTTATCAGGTCATAATGCATATCTTAATGTTGCTAATTTTGAATTGAAACCTCTAGGAATAGAATCTAACTACATAATTTATGCACATGCAAAACTATACCTAGGCAAGTGATAACTTCGCCATGAGTACTTTTTTGAGGCAAGAGACAATCTTTGCCATTACAACTTGTATCTAGTTTTTGAATCTACTAGCTTAGATGGCTAACACTTTCTTCAGGCATAAGAGCATTGGAAGTACACTCCCACAATGCAAATTAATTTCCTGGTCTGAGTGATGCCCAATTTTTACCAAAAGAAAATCCCATGAAAAGCCTCTGAAACCATCACAAAATAGTCTCTATTAGATACTCTGACGAGGAGAAAGAGGTCTGGTGTGACTCTTATTATTTTTTGAGTGAGAAGTTCCATGATATTATGGCCGATTTAGCTATGTAAGTACATGTGTAGCCAACCTATAGCGAGACCATAGTAAGACCAAAGAAATACTTACAAGCCCTCAAGCCTGTGTACAAATTTGTCATTTCATCCATGAAGTTCTTGGTGCTAACACCCATTACATTATCATTGTAATGGGATGCTCTCCCTTGTTGTAATGGGATGCTCTCCCTTATCTTAAGGATACATACATAATTATGCTTGCAAGCCTTGGATGAGGACACATCTAATATTCCATGACCAACCTGCATTCCAACTCATGGCCCATCAACTACAATTTTCTAGGCTGCATGTGTTTGTATTTTGTCAGAGAAAAATACCTATATATACATGAGAGGTGAACATACATGTTGTCCCAAAAAGGGTTGGACTTGGATTTTCATCCCAATTTGAATACATACATAAATACACACATATGTATACTATCAATCTTAATTAGGCACGCTGATTTCATATTTTCAAGCTAACCCAAATATGGCCTATGGATGTCAATTTCAGATTTCCAAGGTCTATTTTACTGAAAATAATTCATAATAATAATTCCTCATCCAAGCAAGTGTAAACATTGAGGAGTTGGCCCATAAGCATATAAATGGTCATATCTAAATTCTGCACTCCAAGACTCCAAAGTAGAACAAAATCCTTCAAGATTCTCGTTAGATAAGGTATGAGGATTCCATAAGGTAGAGATCAAAGATTTCACTATTCCAACCAATCCACAATACATTGTCATAGCTCTTTTGCCTAGATCTATGCTTAACTCAAGAATGAAGTCTGAGGAAGATTGATAGAATTCTTGGGTGAGCATAAGGAGTAATGTAACACGCCTGCAACGCTCAAGAGTCGGGTTGACCCCTAGACCAAACTTACAAGAACATGAGTGCATTGGTGAACATTTTAGATTTCATTTTTAGATGTTCTATGAAGACTAATTATTTAGCCTTCTTATAAAACTCGAGGATTCCACATATGAAGCTTGTCATAAAGGTTGGGTCTCTAAACTCAAAGTGGCATCATCAACAACATCTCCCATCAACCAATAGACTCAACCATGACACTAAAATCAATACTATATAGTCATACCCAAGAGGTGGCATTCATTCAGTGAACAAATATCAAGCAATTACAACTAATGTTCCACCTAGTTTCCAAGATTCAAGGGGATAGGGGATGTCAGGATATGTGTGTGTTATAAACATGATTCAAATTTAAATTCAATAACAAAATATATTAATTCACACATCATAAATGATTCAATAGTAGATACTAAAGTCTAAATATTAGACTAGTAAATTGAAATTACTCAAACTCAGAAATAGTAAAAGGTGATGATTCAAAGACTTGGTCTAAGGTCATTAGTATCAAAAATCAAGACTCAAAATTTAAAACTGAAAATGATCAATGGAAAATGAACCAATGTTATCTAAATTGGACCAGTCATCAAACCACTTGACCCCAAAACTGATAATCGGAGAAAAACCAAACCAAAAGACCAGTGAACCAAAAATTACATAAATATTCATTTAAAAAAAGTCAATATTCATGTACATCAATATGAATCTAAACTATTATACACAAATATTCAAATTTTCTCATATACATAACAAGTAAAGGTGCATATAACCAAAATAACATTGACTGCAATCCATCTTTGAACTAGAAATGCATCAACAAAGAGGTTGTAGATGGCCTCTATAGTCCAAAAGAAACCATGCTACAACAAACACCTGCATATCATCATGCTAGAATAAATTGAATCTATGAAACAACTCCATAGACCTAGAGCCAAGTCAGCTTGTTAAGCACTGGTCAGAAAAAGATTTGTAAAAGCACTAGAGAAAACCTATAACTATTGTGAAAAACCTAATACTACTGTTAAGACACATTACAAAGCCTGGTGTTAGAATATTTATCTGTTATAGTTGAAAAGTACATATCATACAATTCAGAATCTACCATGCCCTCCTAAATTGAATCTAGCTTTTTCTTATCAATGTGCACTCTGGTAGAAGCTATATCCTTCTTCTTGTGAAATGTTGATGCACCAACTCCTATAACTTCAGTTGAAGTGACATTTATGCTTGGATCTTGAATATTATTCTCATATTTGTTTGGAATGGTAGAAGTGGAGTAGGAGAGGTCATGAGGGTATTTCTTTGGCCTTCATTTAAAGCAATAGACTCTGAAATTTCCACTTTACTTTTCAATTTGGGCTTCAAAGCATGAATGTTTGTATAGAGCCTACAAAATAAACCCATATAAATATGTTTTGTTTATAACGTAAGCAAACTGTATCTCTTGTAACATAATCACATCGTACCCATCAATAAGATAAATTGATAAGTGGTTGAACACATACAAGAAGAATGTGTTACAGTCTAAGGGTTAGATTCCAATCCTTTTAGACAACAGAATACTGTAAAATACCTTTGCTAGCCATGGGCCTGTTGGGCTTCGCCACCCTATTTTCGATTCCAATTTTGTTTTGCTGAAAATACAAACACAAAGTATTCAGTAACTATTGAACAATCAAACCCCTCCAAAATTGATAAGGAATCCATAACTGAGCGTGATCCTAACCTTAAACATAAATTCAAGAATTCTAAAATCTTACCAGCCATATTGGAGATTCTGGGATAATGGAGAAACCAATAAGCAACAGAAAACTAGGAACTAGCTCTACATCACCTCCCATTGACAACCTGCCTCACTCAACAATGCATATTTTTTTCTTCTAGTTATGTTCCCGGGAGAGATCATAGGTATATTATGTATAAAAGTTTGTGAAAAGTGGCCACCAAGTGGCCTTATTTTCCTTTTGGAGGTGATATGTCATGCTATAAACACTTTTCTATGTATTTTCCTTTTCGAAAACATGAAATAGAAACGTATGCATTCTTTCTTTGGAAAAATAAAATCAATTAAAATTTGCATACCATTCACCCTATCAAATTCTTGTCAATCCAAAAGTTGCAAAAAATCAGATACCATTCACCTTAAAATAGCCCTTGGATCATACGAACACATTGCAAGGCCCATCAAACACATGTATATCAATGTAGGCAAAAATAAGAAAGCAAAGTGCCATCACCCAAACAATCTACCAGAAGCACATATCACAATAAAGTTGCAAATAATTTAAAAACAAACTACCATCACATGTCCAAAAGCCTCTACAGATAGTAATTAATGTTAATGTCGTTTAGTGAAAGCACTGAAAGGAAATGCCCAAAATATGATTGAGGACTCAATTGACAATAATAACCAAATGTAATTTAACTATTGTAGACCCCATGCGGATGGCCAAAACATAAATACTTACAAAAAGACTCTGATGGCACATTTGAACTACAGACTCTGATTTATATGTCGAATTTAAAAAATAGGAAAGCCAACTAACACATAAACATACAAAATAAAATGCACTTCATGTGCTAGACGTTGCTATGGTGTAAATTTGTTGACTTGAGTGAGCAAAAACTATCATGATTGAAGCTCGTGCCATCAGATCCTTGATATCATTTCTAGCAAGCAAACCATTAATCTAAAAATTCAAGGAAAATGTTAACATTAGTGAGAAGAACCACATACTTATCCACAAAACATATTCATGAAAAAGGAACCACCTCTTCTTGTTTTTCATGATTAAATGGACCAACTTCAGAGGGACCAAATTAACATTTGAATGGAACACAACTACAAAAGGATGAATGACTAGCGAAAGAAACTTACACAAAAAGGCAGGTAGCAAAAAAGTTTTAGTTATCCCGAACCACGTCCCGAACATTCACCATTTGAACTATTCACTAGACCTAAAACCAGAAAGTACAGAAATTAACATCAGATTCATACGAACAAATCAACAAAAATACAACCAATAATTATTTATAAATGATCCAACATATGGAAATACATAAGGAAAGAGAAAGTAGAATGTTTTGAAAATTTACCTTGTTCAAAATTTTCACAAAATCTAAAAAAAAATTGTAATCACATTCTTCTAATTTGTATGTATCATTCCTAGCATTGCATGATAAGTTTGTGATTGCTATAACAGATTCAAGTTGTACAAATGCATGATCTGTCAAACCATACTTATACATGTGTTTCCCCTTTATTCTACTATAGCAACATAATTGGTGCTCGATGCCTTCTAATCTATCCAAAAGGTCAATGTAATTATAGTAATCAAACACCCTATTACCAACTTTCTTCCTTATTCTTTGAACCCTTCCAATGTACCACGTTCCACAAGAAACACCTTGTTTTGTACTTCAAGGAGCACCTTTTCTTGCAGTACGTTCAGTGAGGGGAATTGAGCTGCTTTCAAACGACACCACACAATCTGATCCAATTCCAAAGCCAATTGAAACACCCTTTTGTGGAGCCTTCCCATCTTGCCTAAAGTAGACCCCATTTCTCACTTTTTTCAACCTATCTTTTAATGATGTCGGATTTCCATTCAACTGACTAACCAAACATACTTTAAAAATATCCTTACCATCAAGATCCACGACTGGCTTTATCGTTTTGCTTCCATTTTCATCAATGGAATCTAAAATTTCATCCAACTCATGTCGCCACTCACTTTCCATTAGTTGCAATTCACTTTCATTCTATACCAATGATGATGAAGATTGGAATATAGAGTTGGAAAAACTCGGTGGAGAAGCATCAACTACTTCATCCACAATTTGGAATGTTGGATAATTTTGTTCCTTTGTCCATGGTTTAACCCACTAAGAAGATTGAGTGTAATTTTTTGGTTGCATTCCAAGAGTTGATAAAATGTCTTGTGCATCCTTCAATCCAATCTTAAGGGCTTCTACAATTTTAGCGTTTGTGGATATTGAATCATATTGTGACAATATATCAATGTTTTGTATTGTTTCTTGGTGCAATCTATTCCAAATTCTTTCTTGCTTCTTATGAGATTTATTAAAATGAAACCCTTGGGGATTTGATAATTCTTCAACAACTCTATTAATGGTCCCAACAACATAAAGCAATTCAGTGAAATCATAGTCCCTCTCCACTCCAACCATCCCACCAACTTTACTAAATAAGTTCTCACATACATCTGACCCGGTCGAGTGCAAAGCACATGGAAAGTTAGAGTAATGATCTCGAAACAATCTTATCAACAAAACTGCAAAATGGCAAGAATTTTTCACATCTTGATATGCTTCTCTACTGATGAAATCTATGTTGACATTAGTATGAGATTGTTTCTGTACCCAACATAAACATAATGTGAAGAAATGATGAACTCGTGAAACATTTCGTACCCTTTCCCAAAGGCTCAAACTATGAGACATAAAGATGTCAATGTAGTCAGCAACAATCATTAAATAAGTATTTGTAGCTAGTGTCCTCTCTAACTTTCCACTTCTTGTACTTCTCAACTCTTTCAAACACCTCTGAACATGCCTTGAAGCAATGTGTTGTGCAGATCCCCAATTTTGTTGATCCATCCTCTCTATATCTTCACCCTTAAGCTTGTGATCATCCACTTTAAAAGTGTGATAAACCATTCTGACATGACCAAAACTTATGTAATCATTTCTTAAAACCAATTCTCGTCGACGCTAAACAAAGGATTCACTAGCTTTTTGCCATTGTGGATGTAATCTTGGTCATGCAATCTTGTTACATTGCAACCATTATACAACCCGGTTAGCCTCCACCCTTCCCAAGGAATTTGATATCGAAGACTTGATGTTGAAGAATAATCCTTCAACATAAGTTGTCTTCTTTTGCTATCCCCATCCGAGGAATGACCAAAAATAGGTCCCAAATTATTTTCCATGTGTTTCTTCCACATAGATTCTACCTTTTCCAATTGTTGATAAAAAAAAATTGCATTGAACCTATTGCATGTTGGATGAACAACCACAACCAAACGAGGAAGCCTTTCATGTAAAGGGTTTGCAATAATAACACATGTGTAATGGCCAATAACATTGTTCTTAAAAGAATATGTTATAATCTCATAGCCTACAACTCTGTCACTCACTCTCATCAAGAAATATGTATAGCATTTATGTTCTTGTTTTGTACCACAAAACCCCACTAGTGTATCACTTTTTGCTACCCACCTAACATATTTTTTCACAATTGTTTCATCTTCAGCGAGCAACACATGAATTGGGCCATCTATACCATGCTTGGCTTTATAAGAAGCATAAAATTTTCCGACCGCCTCAAAAATATGCTCGTGCTCCCCTGGGATATATGCTAACTAGCCTTAAAGTCGTAGATATTAAAGGACCATTTAGATTCAAGCTAATAAAATTATGTACTCTAGGGCCTCCTCATAACTTGATCATCTCATAAAGGGATTTTGTGGATGTACTATACCTTCTCCCTGCTTTTGCATGCATCAAGTTATGAAAAATATCCTTGACAAATTCCCAAACTGCATCTTTACCTTATAACTTTCCTTGCTTATGTGCCTCGCACACATCCTTGCAAAACCTAAATACATCCTTCCTTTCTATTGATTTAAACAACTTTTCCTTTAGGGATCTCATTCTAATAGAGAGTGTAGAAACCTTTGTCCTCTCACCAAAGAGATCTCATTGTTGATCTATGGTTAGCATTTGTAACCCTTGCAGCATTCTTCAATTCATTGTGAGTCAAATAGTCGAGTCTTCTACCTTTTCCTGTATCTCGTTCACTTCTTTTATTGGTGCACATTGATTCACGATATTATCGCATCCTGAAGTCATCACATTCTGGAACCAAATTACAAAATTTGCATGTTAATGAATCAAATGGGATCCCTATTTCAGAAGCTCTCTAGCAATGAATATGCCTATATGTACCATCAATACGACATTCAATACCCTCATAAAATAACATGATCTTGGTATGCTTCTCTATGGCCCATAATTTTCCACCACTTTGATCATCCATTAGGACCTTTGTTTCCAACCTCTCCCCATTTCTATCAATATAAGGATACCAATACCCCCAACATTGTAGTAACAAGGGAGATAATTGAGTTGTAATAACATGACAACAAACAAATAAATTTGAAGATAAATAAAATAATATACAAATTCATATTCAAGTTTAGTCTAAGTTGTTAATTAACATACCTAAAGTAGAAGGATCTGCACTTGTAGAACCCCTATGAAATACTGATGGTGATAATGGGACCAAAAGCCTAGTCAAACTTTGTTGGGACCTATCATTGGTAGGCTTTTTGGGTCTCCTAATTGTGCCACTCCTCAACCCAATCTCCTCATGTGAACCCTCATTTGTAGTAGTAACATTGTGCTTCTTTGATTTCATGTGTTCATTTAGAGAACTGATAATATTACCACTTGTTGGCATTAAGCAAAACCATTTATTGCATCGTGTGCATTGCATTCTCACTTTTTTCATGTCCTTATAGTCTGCAAGTGTTGATTCCACCACCTTGAACAAATTAGGCTCGTGTCTTGTTGAAATCATCTAGAAGTTTGATTGCTTGATCAATATGAAATTGATCTCCAACCATCACTGTCTATTGTACTTTGTTACATGAAGGAACTTCACTACCACTTGGCATTGATAGGCGTTGTTGATGGGCCCCTATTTTCATATGATGGTTTTGAAGTTGCGTGTTGTTCGTGCTGCCAAGGATACATCACCTATTCCATAACCAATTCCACAAATTTCACAATGGATCTTTATTTTATATTCTCCCTTTTCTGAATATACTTTGAGAGTAACTTTCTCATTGACAAACTCTTCCATTAAACTTTTAATTTTTTTTTCCCAAGATGCCAATACACTAGGATCAACAAATATGGCTTGTTCCACTGACAAAGACATATTTTCAACTCTTGGTTGTTTATGCATAGGTCCCTCCACATTCACTTCAATGTTTTCAAAGATTTGTATTATTTTCACTACATTTGAACATTGTTCTTCCACATCAAATGTGCCTAGTTTCCTCTTGATGCCTACAAGTGTTGTACAAACTTTCCATTTTTTCTCTTGCTTTGGATTTAAACCTATTCCATCTTGGATAAAATCAAAAGGGTATCCAACGATTTCATCATCCACAATTTCATCACGAATTTCAGCAAATGTACAACCTTCTCGACACTTCACCATGCCAATGATAGAATTTGCTTCACCGGTAGCAATTTTATAAAACAACTCCATCTGTTTTTGCACATAAATAAATGAAAAAGTAAGTAACATTCTACAAGCATATTGGTTATTATAAAAAAAAGAGCAAGGAAGCAAAGTATGAAATTTCAATTCAAAGCTCCAAAAAACATGAAGAAATATTACTATTTGGCTGAAACACTTATTCAAAATGTACTATCGGTGGATTCCTTAAATGGAACTAAAACCATAAATAAAACATATTACTAAAACAAATTTGAGAGTTGATTTATTTTTGCACCAAAACTCGGAAAAACATTGTACAACTATTTTTAATTCATAATATTAACATGATTTCTAACCAGAATTTCAAATGCTTTTCTAAAAATGCCCATTATTAAGTTAGATAGGCCAAAAATTTGTGCATCTTGAAATTGTTTCAACCATGTAAATACCTGTTAAAATTGACAACTAGGGCCAAATTCCACTTTGGAAAGCTCCTATGGGGAAATTATTGTAGCATTATTGCAGCTCCTATGGAAACCAAGTCTTAGCCAGCCATGACGTTCAGAGAACTATTTGGAGGAAGTTTAACTCCTATGGTGTACTGAACATTTTCGACATATTTCAGAATTTGTATCAAGAAAAAATAATTTTTGAAAATTTGATGATATACTTTGGATTTCTAAAATATTTCAAAATCCAAATTTGAAAAAGAGAATTTTTGAAAATTTGATGGTGTAATTGAAAGTTCTCAAATATTTCAGAATATGCACTTGCTAAGATAAATGCCTTCTCCAAAATTTAAAACTATATTTGGAGTGGTTGACATTTCTTTGAAACAAGAACAAGCCTGTGGTTGATGCCAGGTAACTAAAGGGAGTAGGAATTTTCTTTGCATCTTCTTGATAAAATTTCATGAAGGGAAGGGATAGAGGGGTGCTCTACCATTTTCTTGAGTGGGTGGAGTATGTCCAACAGTCCTGATTGTTGTCCGCATCACCTGCGATCAACCATGGAATTTTGTTCCATTGCTCGTGGAGGGTGCCCAATTTCCAGATATATTCTACTAGTACACATGTTAACATCTCTTCAATCAAATAGTCTGGAAACTCAAAAACCTGTGAGAGAGCCTCCACCATTTTCAAATTTCAAAAGTTAAGGTGTATGAGATAAATGTGCCTAAAATTTTATATTAAAGACATTCAGTTGC
Source organism: Pinus taeda (assembly GCA_000404065.3). Lineage (NCBI taxonomy): Eukaryota > Viridiplantae > Streptophyta > Pinopsida > Pinales > Pinaceae > Pinus > Pinus taeda. Next base: position 12,061 of record APFE031344452.1, on the reverse strand, counting down.
TACTTTGTTCTTGGACTCTACAAAATGTTTAATTTTTATAGAGTCCTTGAGATTATGCTGGATAAGAAAAGTGTCGGGAAGGCATAAATGGAAGGATAAGTCTTAACTAGATATAAAGATTCAAATATAATATAATATTATGTGACTTTTAGTTTTTGAGTTTGATTTTTTTAAGAGGCCTTTGGGATTCACAAAGACTATTCGAGTTCATTTATCACTTTTCATATTCCTTGCAGATGAATAATGTAAATTGTCCATAATGTTTAAATATCAGGTTTCAAACCTTTTTTCTTTTAAGGTGTCTGAGAGTGAAAAACAGAGCTGAAACATGTAAGTAGATAGTATCCAATAGTTAAATATACTCTTGGAATAAGTATAAATATATGACATATTGGAGTATTTAAAACCAATGTCACAATAATATTTTAAACATAATTCAAGTAATATTGAACTAAATATAATAATTGTGCTAGGAATTTCACCCTACATCTAGAAATAGTGCACGAGGAATTAGAGGTTAACTGACCTATTGAAGGAATTAGAGTGGCACAGCGAAAGCGAGGATTAAAGACCTATAATTGATTAGACTGCCTATAAATATAAAGTATCAGAGAAATATTTAAAGAGCCATAAGATAGGATTTATTAAAATTCCAAAAAATTATTTCTAGCAGTCATTACAGGTACCATAATTCTAGCAAGGATAGAGACTTATCTTAGAAGTAAAGGCTTGGAGAGAGTTGTCAAGGGTTGAAAAGAGCCCTCATTTGACATCATATACTTAGGGTTTGAAATCAATGAATAATGAATGGGTTCTAAACCAATCACCATACATACGTTAAAAGTGCTTAGTGAGGCATAATTGTTTACATTGATACAATTATCTAAAAATAAAATAGATCGCCCCAAAATTGCATTGTTGAAACACTTTAATTAGATATTTTTATCACATAAATCCTCATTGCTTTTCATAAAGTCCTAAAGATAAAGAAAAATTTTCATGTAACTAAGATGGAGACCACTATCACCTAACCCTCTCTCCTTTACACTTTAAGCTGCCTCTCCCCTCCTCAAGGGAGGCTTCCCTGGGATAAAATTGTTGAGATTTTAGGCAATGAGAGGAAAAGTGATATGAAGAGTAAATTCAAACCAAAGAGTTTTCAAAGAATTAAGAAAATAAAATAGGTGGAAGAATCAAAAGCTAATGTCTTTCTATTGGGTAGTGAAGTTTGCTACAATACCTTCCCTAGACAGTGCTAATGGCAATGGCTCATGCAAAGAGATCCCATAGATCTCCCAATACAGTCACCAACAGGAGAATTATTAGATGCAATAGCTTCCCTTGAGATAGAGGAGGATGAAGGTGAATCATAAAGAGAGCCCGGTATATTCCTCTGCGGAAAAATAGACCTAATTAGGGGCAAAATCCTAGACCCAGACGATGGTAGAGAAGGATGATGAAACTGTTGCTAAAAATGATGATTGTGACTAGAACTAAAGCTCAAAAAAACTTCTACGGGAAAATCAAAAGAAACCCATTGTGATGTTCCTCCAGCCCAGGGTTCATAATGTTGGTGTTCAACAAAATGGTTACTACTCTCTCTCTCTCTGGGTGAGCATATTTCTCTTGGATGTTGAGTGTTGTTGTTTCAACTACTGGGACAATGTTATCTCCTTGGACCTATCTTGTGTAAATTCTCTGGAAACTATGATCTTCTCTTGCTTTACATTCTCCCTTTGCTAGTGTCTGTGAGCAAAACCCAAGTTGGTGTGCCACTACCATCCCACAAAAACCAATAAAATTAGAATATATAAATCATACATACTAAACTATTTAGTAGCAAGGCATAGAAACAAATGCAATACATAGAACCATACATGTCAAAGAAAATATGTCCATTGCCGCCCAGGTCCCATACTCTTTCAACTTTATATTGACGATTTAGAAGATCTCATTTCAAAGTGATACAAGTGGTTTCCTTCTCTATGGGATTTCCAACAGGGATGTAATATCACCTCACTTATCTAGGTGCAATTATGGTTGAAGTTTCCATCCACAATTTATTAAAGGAATATCTTATACATCGCTCAAGGTAGTTGTAGGTTACACTATAAATATTTCACCTTTGTAATGAAATTTTCATAGAATTATGAGAGATTATAGAATAGGAGTTTTAAGTGATGAGTTTATACACATCTTAAGTTTCTGGGCATATTTTATTTCCGTGTATCATAGAATAATAGGTTGTCACACAAAAAACTTGTCCTCCTAGCTATAGCAAGGAGCTTCCACAGTTTGAGGGGAACTCTTTTTCTACTACCCCCATGTCCTAGAATTTATTAAGCATATATGAGAATTGATGGAAAGACATGAAGATTCCATGATAAGGTTATTTATGCTTTCTTTAGGACAAGGGCATTGTGGCTAGCTGAAGCATTCTTGTAGCCCAAACAACATACATTCTCTCAAAACTCTAGTTGAAATCTTCCTCAAGCATTGCCACCCAAGGTTCAGAAATTTGATGGTACATATCAAGAGTTGTTGACAACCCTATAAGAGGAAGGCCTGCTTGGTGTTTTTGAAGGAAATGATAACATTGTTGGGGATGAAAGTGGAACATATATGGAAGAGGGATTATGCTCAAAATTTGAATATGAAAACACTAGATATTTGTAACGCGAACAACCTTGCAGCAGCAATGACAGGAAGGAGGGCCATTTTAGCATCTAAAGTGATTGCTTAACACATAAATGAGTACCAACATGAAAAATGTGATGGCATTATTACACCACCTTCAAATGATACATGTGTCACTCTTTCTAGTGAGGATTGGCATCAGGTTGGTGATGTTTTTTTGGCTGCCCCATAGGAAACAGTGTTGCAGATACAAAAGAAGAAAGTAGTAGTAGTTTTGAGATGAATTTGGCGTGGGATTTATGCTCACAAATAAAAACAAGAACATTCCCTTCCCTTATGGTTTATGTACATGATAATCATAATAAGGAAAACATAAGCTTGGATAGTCATAATGATCCTCTCATCAGTATGGATCAATCATCAGACCATATATTTTGGGCTGGGTAGAGGCAAGTCCTATACACTACTTGCATGGACCATCGATGTCTGGTGATCATGAAGAAGAGGGGAAGTTTGATTCTGAGGCACTTCTGAGCCCTTCACAAGCACCCGTCATGAGGATTTTGAGACTGTGTCATGTTATAAAAGTGTTGGAATAACCTCCCTAGACTTCTCACAAGAATTGAGGATATAATATCCCTCCGAGGATGAGAGACTTTGCTCCAAATATGACAACAATAAGGATTTTGCACCCAACATTGGCATTTCTGATAATGAGTATCAACATTACACAAGCTATGAAATCCTTAATGATGAATTTGTTGCTCTAGAGGAACACATGCATTTTTGTTTTGTACATCAATTTCCCTAGGTATTGAACAATGAAAAGCAGAAATCAACAGAGTCCTCTTATCTCTACAATCAAGACTGCAAACCTTCTTTATTAGAGCAAAGGCGTAAGGACCATATTTGTGAATAGCCAAAGGAATTATCTAGCAACATAATAGAATCCACACCTCTTCACATTGGAGAAAAAAAAGAAGATGCCCCCAGGTCTGAATCTTCCAAATCACCGAATTTATGAACATCTACATAGACTTTGGTATGTACATTACTGATTAGTGAAATTGTTAAAAATGGATTGTTCTAGTTTTGGAAGGCACTTAAGGCCCTCCTATTGGCAACTATATCAATCCTATAAAGGAGTAAAACCCTTTATCTATAGTTCGAAATTTTTGTATGGTTCTGTGCATAAGCCCTAGAAGGATAATCTCCAAAAAATCCAGTCCTATGCATTAGTTGAAGGTCTATGTTGGGCATCAGTCCTATTTTGAGACCACTGTCAAAGGTTACAAAAATTTTGAAGTTCAAGCCACATGAAGAAAGTTCTGAGAATGTTTTGCAAAGTCAAAATCCAAATTGAAGAAGCTGAAATTTTGAAGTCTCAAGTTATCAATTTTTCTTAAAAGAAGTTGAAATTGTCAACATGTTTGTGAAGGAGCCAAGAGAATTATTTAAGGATGTAGCTATATATTATAGAGATTCATTGACTCCTCTGAATCAACTGTTAATATAGGCTATTGCACTCCACAATCTAACTCCTCTGAATCAACTGCTAATACTACCTGTTGCACTCCACAAGCCAACTCCTCTGAATCAACTGCTAATAATACTTGTTTCACTCCACAAGCCGACTCCGCACCTCTTCTTCTGTTTGTGTTGGGTGTTCGTAGAACCTGTCATTTTTTAAATCCTTGATCCTGAAGGTTACTGTAGCTAGATAGAACTTGGACAGAACACATTAATTGTAGGTTATGGACTCCCTCCGGAATGAGAATGAGAGAGTAGCTAGGTGGGTGAAAATAAGGTAGCCTGGTTGTATAAGCAGGAAGACATGCTCAAAGATTCGAATGAAAGCAATAGGTCTCACTGAAGCTCGAAAGGCATAAAGGCAGTTAGACAAAACTAAACTCGATAAATATCACTACCCACCCGGTATGGAAACACATCTCCTTCTGTATCTCTTTCTGTAACTAAGTATCCATTTCATTGATCATCCCCACCTCATCTTGATTTTCTGGATCAATCTATAGTGACAAAAGCCTGCCTTGCCTTCCTTTCTTAGTAGTATCCTCCCATCCAAGCGCTCCTACCTGCTTACTGGGTATCTGTTGGTAGGTCTCGCTCATGTTCTCACTGCAGTTGGAGAAGCCAAAATTCTTTTGGTCTGAATCTCAACAGAAGACATTCACGGAGTTGAAATATCGCCTCTGCACAACACTAGTGCTCGCATTACCATATTTGCAACAACCATTTGAGGTCGAGACAGATGCCTCTAACTATGCTATTGGGGCAGTCCTTACTCAACATGAGCGTCCAGTGGCATATCATAGTGAGACACTTTCAGATACAATCCGGAAGTATCCCACTTATGACAAAGAGATGTATTCCATTGTGCAGGCTTGCCAACAATGGAAGCATTACATTTTGGGGAAGGAAACGATCATCCACACAGACCACCGACCTTTACAGTTCATACAGACCCAAGGGAAATTGCAGAATGATCACCATCAGAAGTGGTCGACATACCTTCAACAGTTCCATTTGAATATCAAGTATAAGAAGGGCAACACCAATAATGTTGTAGATTGCCTCAGTCGACCACCGATCATGGCGTTAACCACCGTGCTCAACTCTTGTGGGCACGAGACTTTTGATTGGCCACTTCTCTAGAAAAGTTACCCAGAATTTGGCCACACTTACCAGACACTCTTGCAGGGTCGGCATGTTCCAGATTTTCACCTCCAAGATGCCGTGTTATGCCACCTGGGTCACCTTTGTGTTCCTTCAACCAAGCGTGCCAAGATGATTTGGGAAGCAAACTACAGTCGGGCTACTGGGCATTTTAGGGTCGATAAAACAGTGGCAGTACTGCAAAAGTATTTCTATTGGCCGAATATTCAACAAGATTTTGGGAAGTACATCAGATCATTTACTGCCTGCGCCATTGCCAAACCGACCATCAAGAAGCAAGGCCTCTAAAACCCACTGCATACCCCTAGTCAACCTTGGGAATCCATCTCCATGAATTACATGTCAGGCCTTCCTTCCACTAAGATGGCCATTATGGCGGCCTGCAAGAAGAAGATCACAGCAGAAGCCACTGCTAAACTCTTCTTTGAACGAGCGTGGGTGCACTTTGGGATCCCACGGTCTATCATCTCAGATCGGGACAGTTGGTTCATTAGTACATTTTGGTCCAGTCTCTGGTCAATGCTGGACACCAAACTCACTAAGTCCACAACCTTCCATCCTCAAACTGATGGCCAGACAAAGGTTGTCAACAGGATGATTGTACACATTCTATGCATGTACAACTCAA
>APFE031344447.1:1487-12710 GCA_000404065.3 Pinus taeda | reverse complement strand
AAGGTCCCAGATTAAGCAGTTGGGAACCTTAGTTTCTCTACCTAGCTACTGATCTGCCAAGATTAAACAGTTTGGACAGATTTCATTCTCTATTCTACAACATAAATTTAAAACATGGCATGATCCAGATTAGGCTGTTGAATCATCCATAAACTTTGTTAACAGGCAGGCCTAGATGTACCTTTTCTTTCTTTTTGCAAATATGGAACCTTTGTGGCAGCAAAATGAAGCATATTTGGCACTTATATTTTCCAATCATGAAATATGAAACCTATTGGTATAGGTGTCCAACAGTTAGTTAATGCATGCATGCATGTAACTGCTGCACTTCAGATAACTGAATATTCTATCATAAATAACTCATGCATGTCAGTTCAGACAGAGACCCAGTTGAGATCAGATGGAGGGGCAGTGTACTATCAGTTTCTAGAATATTCCATTGTGAATAGCTCTTGCATGCAAAAGGAATTCTTTCCTTGAGGACTGTGCAGTTAATTCTTCAGTTTTTGTGAGTGTGATGAGGACAATTCACACATGTGACATCATTGGACCCCAAGAAAAACTACACAAGGAAATAGGAGGCTTGGAGGGATTGAGGAGGACATATATTATGTCTATTCAGTCTGTGAGCTATGTTGTTTGATTGCAGAGAGAGCAGGATAGCTTGTGAGGTGATTCTTTTTGTAACTTGAACATATTTCCACTTGTATGATAATACAGAGATTGGGGTTTTAGGCTGAGGCTTTCCTCGGGTTATTTCTTCTATGTTACGTGTGATTGATTTCTCATTCTCAGTTATATGTGTTCTCATTGATCTTGCTCAATTCGATTAAGCTTCCGCAAAGTTTGATGTAGAAGTAGATCTTGTATTTTGCTTTAGTATATTGCATAATCTGTTGATCTACAATGGGAATTTCTACTGCTACAACCTCCAATCATTCTTCAACACCCGCTAGAAGGGAGCCACAATCCCCTGATCTCATTTACCGACTCCTATCGGAAGGAAGCACCTACTCGCTGTACAAATTTACTAGCTACCACTAGAAGGAAGGTCCGACTCCCTTACTGAAGGCTCCAACCCTCATCACCTCTTGTGGACCACATTTCATAATATTTCAAACTGTATCTACCTATCAGACAATCATCAAACAACATGTAGGGAACCTTTCATCATATTTTCGAAATAGACCCACATCCAACATTATGTTCAATCCCAAAATGAAATATTGAATCTCAAAATCTAAATCACTGAAGCACTGTAAACCAACTAAATACTGAAGAAAACCAATCTCAACCAATTATTGCAACCAGATAAAATCAATGCACAAGAAATCCAATAAATATTGTCAGATAAAGATAGACATCAATGAATATAACATAATTCATCAACATATATACATGCTTATCATGTGCAACACCCGCATACATATATCAATGTACTGACAAACATATCTCAAAATATATACGTGACTCAAAATAAATAGATCTGTGTATGTATGAGACTATCCAAAAGCAAACCAACGTACAAATCTTAAATTACTGAAACATACCTTAGTTGCAAACACAACTCACATTCTACAACTTTCACTGTCAAAACTACATACTTCTGAAAACTCATTCAGATCACAACATCACTATAACCACATACCTATCATTATTATCTAATTAAACATTTCCAACAAGCAAATCAATCAAGTATATATATCAACATATTTTCAAAATTTTCAAATATGAGTCTTCTCCTTGCTTCCTAGTGCACACCTTTTTCAGATCAAATTACACATGAATACACCATTTACTTGCTCCCACGACACCTTGATCTCCATCTCCTTATATATATTTTTCCTTAGCCAATACCTTAGGTAAATTCCTTCTTAGTGTTGTCATTATTTGTTGACAGGATCAAATAAACATTGCCTCCCCAACTACTATGGAAAAATACCATGGTAATGATCGTTGGTATCTAGATTTCCATAGTTCGGATTATGTATGTGACTTTTTCTCACAAGACTTGCGTATGTATGCAAACCTTTTTCACAGGAAGTGCATATACTTTTAAATCTTTACATTTTTCATCCATCTGTTACTAAACTTCCATTTCTTTGTCCATATCCCTTGTAAAATTTGTACCAATATTCCTAATATCTGCATTAGTTCCACAATAATCATATTATCGTGTTTGTTGATATCAATGATATATTTTTCAAGTAGGTTTCCATCAAGGAAAACACATTAACCATAATGCCAACATTCATGTTGTTGTTCTTCTTGTTTTTAGGATCTTTGGGACAATCTCTTCAAAGTTTCCATATTCATTGGAACCAAATCATTGCAATTTAGACATGTCTCAATTTCCACGTGGTTGATTATTGTTGTTATTAATGTATCTATGGCCAAGTTCAAATCTTCTGAACTCCTTCCTAAATTTAGTAGCAAAGGCTTGAGAATTTCAATAGTGGGTTCAATGTCATCCTTTGCTTTCAACCTTGCTTCTTCTAGAACACATTGTGCACAAAGTTCTTCAAATGTTGGAGTTTCTTTTCTTACACAGATGCTACTTTCAAAACCAATCCAATCTAGAGGTAGAACATTTAGTACAGAAGTGACTAATTATGAGTCAAATATGAATTCTCCAAGCCCTTGAAGTTGATCCTTCAACTTTGATATTTTCATAAGATATGAGGCCACATCATCTTTTGATAAAATTATTCTATAAAGTTGATTCCTTAGAGAGATATTTTGACTTGTAGTATTAATGGAATATAATATCACCAATTGTCATAGACTTCTTTGGATGTGGACAAATTTAAAGCAAAGGGGATGAGGTGATCCTTGATAGAATCAAAGAGGATTCTTTGAGACCTACTGTCTCCCTTATTGCATTTGGCTACTTCTTGAGCCTTACTTTGGTTTGGAGCTAGAACTTTACCCAAAACGAAATCTATAACTTCCTTTTCTATGAGAACTAAATCAATTCTTTTCTTCCAAGCCTTCAAATTAGAGGCTCCATCGAGCTTGTTTCCTTCCTTATAGATAGATCCCATTTGACTAGGAGTTTGAAACGTAGAATGTAGTAAAGTACTTACTTGTCAAAGGAGAGTAGGCTATTATAATATTCCTCCCAAGAATGTTGATGATGCTTCCTATATTATCTAAAGATGTTCTTGAGTAGTGGCTACTATAGTGATGTTTCCAAGGATGGTTTCTATAATAATATCTTTATACTGCTACAATCACTTCTTCAATGATGGGAAATTAATGAAAAAGATCTTGTCAACCTTCAATGATATCTTTAAGAGATAGACATATAGTTGATGCAATGATCTACTTTTATGATGGTGATGATCCTTGAGTCTTCTCCTTTTTCTTGTAAGAATATCTTCAAGTAGAGCTACTGCAAATGAGGTTTTCCAATGTAGCTAATGTAGATGTGCCTTGAGAGTGAGATGAATGTTGTAGAAGTGTCTTCAAATGTGCCAAAAACATGTATCTTCAAGTTGTATTTTCTTCACCTTAGATATGATATTATGTTGAGAAATCAAGATGCTTGAAGATTAGAGTGATTTCTATTACCTTGACAATTACTTGTGAATGATTGTTGGATTTTATTTCTTTTATAATGTTCTTTTCATCAAGAAATTACCTAAATATACAAAAAAATGAAGATCACAAAAGAAAAAGATATAGGATCCAAGCCAGGGCAAAACCCCACGAGGGGGAAAACCCAAGAAATCCTCTTCTTATAGAATTAGATCAAAGCGAGATATTCAAGATCCAAAAATCAAGACCAAGGCTACAAGAATACCCAAGGCATCCCTCCTTCAAAACCTTCTCCAACCAAGGGAAACTTAACAAAGTCAATGCTGATCAAAATTTTGTAATTCTAGTCAAACCTCAAAAAATTTGGGAGTGGTAATGATAGCTGAATTTTCGCCATGTGACAAATTTGAAAAATCACAACAAAACTTGTACATCTAGACGAATTAGGGGAGAAAACACAGTTTTCTGTCTCCTTTGAATTCACTCTCTCTCTCTCTCCTTTGACTTTCATTTGAATTATTCTTTTTGCACAGAATTCAATGTGATTGATTGGTGTTCAAATGAGGTCAAACTATATTGTATTTATACATGTCCAGGAGGTTGGAAAACTACCTGTTCTAGGATGACTTGTCCAGGAGGGCCAATTTGGTTTGCGAAAGAAATTTTAACTCTATATGACTCAAGAAAAACCATTTTTTCTTTTTCTTACAAGAAGTCCAAATGGGACTTTGAGTCAAATACATTTATTTGACTCATAATAAATTTTCTTTTTGACTCAATAAACCCTAGAAGCATGAAGAACATGCTTTGATTGAAATCTGTTTAATACTTGGACAAACATTGAAATAATGCAATATAATGAAATTAATGTGTGAAACACTTAAGACAAGGTCCACAAATATATTTTATTTATTGTAGAACACTAAAATCAATGTTAGTATCTCTTATAAAAGCAATAAAATTAATACGTTATCAATTTCATCCATAGTAGATCTTCAACATCAAACACACGACCTTGTTGTAGGTTTTACATTATATATTTCTCATTTTTTCATTTCTTAAACCAATGTCCTAAATCATTTTTCATTGTATCATCAATGAAATTAATACATTGATAAAATACGAGTATTGAAAAAGAAAAATTGGGTGTTCATCTAAGCATTTATATTAGAGGACTAATGGCCTAGGCTTATTCTGTATTTACAAGAGTGACATGCACATAAATATTTCCCACTAGGGCACTGCACTTCTCTCCCTCACCCTCTCTAATGCTAAAGGTAATACTTCCCCTAAACCCTAAGCCGCTCTTTAACTCTTTTACCATACTTTTAGTAATTTCATCATCTTGATCATATTAATATAATATTCGTCCATCTGACCAATGTTTCTCTTGGATACGAACCTTTCAACTGAAAAACATTATCAAATAAAATGTCCTTATGTGCATTATGTTATCACCAAAAAAATGATCATCTAACCTAATTTACTAGATGGATTGAAGTATACCATGTAAGGTCAATTTTACCATAGTAAAATTGCTTTCACTGTGAGAAATTACTTAATAAACCACATTTGTTAAGTAATTTATAATTAAACCCATGAATAATAATTAAATAAATCACCATTTATTTAATTTTATTCTAGGAATAATTAATTAAACCATTGATTAATTAATATTCCTTGTCATATTTGACCTAGTTATGAAAAATAAACAGATAAATTATTAATTATCTTATTTTTCTCTAGTAATAGTTAATTAATCACTAATTAATTATTATTCCTTGTCAAATTTGACTAAATCTCTCAAGAATAACTAAATAAATCATTATTTGTTTATTATTCTTTAACCATATTTCTTGAGATGATAAATAAATCATTTATTTATTTATTGTTTATAAATAAAAGTTTAAATACTTTTTCCCTCCTAACCAAATATAATAAAATATTCCAAGTGGTTATTCCAAGAATGGGGTTAATAATGTTTTATTATTGCTCATTGTTCGAGGATAACTCAATATTTTGTTATAAATAGAAGAGTTTTCCATTCATTATTCTCTTTTGATTATTTTCATTGTTGCTCACTATTGTAACTCTGATTATTATCAGTGTCACAGACCATTTTTCTTCCATTTGAGTTCCCATTGAGCTCAAACAATTTATTTGCTGGGTTTACACATTATAGAGGAGAGAGACTCTACACAAGCTAAAGATGTTTGAGGATAGCCAAAAACCCATCCCATAGAGGGGGACTGGTAACATTTATTTGTTCCCTTCACAGGTGTTATTTAATAAAATCTATTCTTTGTATATCTTGTTTCCATTCAATTATTGGAGTTGCCCACATTTATTACTATTTCATTTTCCTATTTAACTATGATTGTGGCATAGATCAGGACTTCGACACGTTTTGTTTATATCATTTGTTGCAAATCTACAATGTTTAGCAACCATTTATATTGTTGAGACTATTTTTCATCCACAGTCTTAGGTGATTTATTTTCGTACACCTTTGAGAAGAAAACACTGTAACACATTGTGTTTCTAGTTCTATTCCATTGCTTTGTTGATATTCAAGCAATTTATTTAATCCCATATTCTAACATTTCCAAAATTTAGTGTACCTATAGAAATAATCCCAATGAAAAACTTTCTAGCTTCTCCTAAGTAGACATTTTATTTAGTTAATCCAAATATCAACCCACGAGATTGACTATTAATTGAAGTACAAAATATTGTCAAACACATATATACAACATAAAACTTTAGAAGGCGTCTTCACATTGCTGATAAATTTAAATTGTCGATGGCCAAGTTATTGTTTTTTATGTCTATTTTCTACTCTAGTCTATGGAGTCATATCTGAATTTTGTGTGCATTGTGAGTAATATTATTTCCAAATTCGAGTGTTCATTATTTGTATTTAGACATTTTTCACGTTGTTTCCATGCCAAATGGTTGGCCAAAGATGTATGCTTGTTTCTTTTTTTTTAATTAAATGTTAGATTGGGATTATAATATTTTTAGGTTTTAGATTTTCCTTTTATCATTTCTTAAATAAATGCGATGAATCAATTTGTATTTTATCATCATTTAAATAAATTTAGACTAATCAATAAGATTAATAATAGCTTTTGATTTTTGATCAAATAAAGTTTTTTTTTTTCATTATCCATCCCAAACTCAATCTCAAAATCTCGATATCTATCCAAGTGGATGGGTGATTTCACCAACAATCAATTGAGTTTAGCCCTAAGTGGAATATTGGTCCCAAATATCACTTTCATAAAATTATTGTGAAGAATTATGTGTATGTTCTTGACTCAATTGCTTTGGAGTGTGCATTCCTTCATTTATTGTTTCATGTGTATAGGCTAAGCCCTTATACTAAGGTGGGGGGGATATGTCAGGAACAAACCATGCTCTCTAAATTTTGTGACAACATCACATTTCTAATTTTTTAAATGATGGTAGATTCGTCTTAAATCCTTTTCTAGCAGTTATTCTTTCATATTAAATAATAAAAATATTTAAAGCTATATTTAAACTTTAATTCTTGCCCAATGTCAATTCTCAAGATAAATATTAATAACTATTCCTCTTGTATACATGAACAATGGCATTGAACAACCCCTCCAATGAACCTTTGCCAAGCCTCTCCATGGTGGGAGCAATGCCAGGTTCTAATAGGCATATTAGATGCCATTCCAAGGGGTCTCTTGGGCATACTACAAGTACACATTCGATTGCTAGTAAACATGTTCAATGCTACACTATAAATTGAATGTTTAACATGTGAATAATCTTCTTAGACATGTGTTTAATGTGAAAAAATATCATTGTTGATAATTGCACGGGTTGAGATTGAGGTTGTCTGTAATGATTCGAGTACTCTGCCTTCAAGAACCAATCAACTATCTGATAGAGTTTGTTTAGGTAAAATTTAAACATAAATCTTGAAGTGAGATGTTTAATGCATGAAAATTTATATCAGATGTCTCATACTTTTGATTGACAATAATTATTTCAGTGAAATACTTGTGATTGAAATATTTCTACGTTTTAGATGATTCCTTTTATCATTTCGTAAATAAATGCAATGAATCAATTTGCATTTTATCATCATTTAAATAAATTTAGAGTAGTCAATAATATTAATAGTATCACTTGATTGTTGATCATATGGAGTTTCTTTTTTTTTCATTATCTATCCCAAACTCGATTTCAAAAAACTTGATATCTATTCAAGTGGATGGGTGGTTTTACCAACAATTAATTGAATTTAACCCTAAGTGGAATATTAGTCTAAAATATCCCTTTGAAAAAGTTATTGTGAAGACTTGTGAGTATGTTCTTGGTTCAACCACTTTGGAGCATGCATTCCTTCATTTTTTGTTTCATGCGTATAGGCTAAGCCCTTATACTTAGATGGGGGGGGATATGTTAGGAACAGGCCATGCTCTCTACACGTTGTGACCAGATCACATTTCTAATTTTTTAAATGATATTAAATTCATCTTAAGCCCTTTTCTAGTATTGTTATTCTTTCGTAATAAATAATAAAAATATTTAAATCCATATTTAAAATTTAATTCTTGCCTAATGTCAATCTTCAATATTATTATTAATAACTAGTCCTCTTGTATATAGGAACAATGGCATAAAAAAACTCCTCCAATGACCCCTTGCAAGGCCTCTCCATGGGAGGAGCAGTGCCAAGTTCCAACAGGCATATTAGATGCCATTCCAAGGGGTCTCTTGGGCATACTATAGGTACACATTTGATTGCTAGTAAACATGGTCAACGCTACGCTATAAATTTAATGTTTAACATGTGAGTATTCTTCTTTGACATGTGTTTAATGCGAAAAAATATCGTTGTTGATAAGTGCATGGGTTGAGCTTGAGGTTAGTTGTAATGATTTGTGTCTCTACCTTCGCAAACCAATCATCAGATAGAGTTGGTTCATGTAAAATATGAAAATAAATCTTGAAGTTGGTTTGTATAGGGTTTAGTCCTCACTATGTCACTATTTTAAATTTCATGTGGCAAATTTGAGGGTGGGAGCCACCTATAGGGGATAAAAACTATCCCATTGGGTGCCTAGGCTTGATCGAGCCTCTCAACAATCTAGGTGATAACATATAGCAAACGAGAAGATCATTCTTCCACCCAACATTGGGGTTGGACATGGCCTAGGTTCAACCTAACTAGAACAAGAAAAGGGAAAAGGAAAAAATAACCTTGGGTAGAGTTTGGGATATCGATTAAATTTCCAAATTCCTTTCAATTTTTTTTTCTTTAGGGGGATTTGGCCTGGAAAACTAGTAAATTTGGTGATTGTTGTCTTGTTGTTAATAAATGCACTTGCATTTACTCCTTAGTAGAAACACCATAATTAGTGCCAACATTGGAGTCAAGATGACTTGTGGAGGAGTTCTTGTGTGGATTTGTGATTCATAAAAAGTCACACAAGATAGTAAGGCAAGGATGAATACATATTGTTATCATGATTGGTTCCATGCATAAACCCCCAATATTTTTAAAGACAATTGCTGGTCATTACTACTAGATGCATATTTTCTATAATGTGTTTGTTTTCATAAAAAAAAAAAAACTTAATTTTGTGGATAAACTGATACAACACATATTTTCTTATCATTACACTAATTTTTTGTGTCATGTAAAATTCATATTATGTGGGTCCATGGGGCTCATGCTATTATGTAAGCCCAACATCTTTCTAAATGTGGTCAGATGGAGTGACAATACCTGATTAATGGACATTAATCAAATAAAGTTCATGGAATTCCCATATCATGTGTAACAACCCCTAGTTGAATTTCCATGTAAAAAATGTAATACTAAGGTCATGGGACACATATTCCAAGTTGAATGGTGGGAAAAAAATCCTAGTGGGTGTCACTTTCAGTTTATTATGGCTAAGGATATTGGCAAATGGAAATGAAAATAGGATAAAATGAAGGTGAAAGGTCACAATTTGCATGAGGAATAAATTGAAGGAAAATGAAGAAAATAGAGGCCTTAAGGATAAAAAGTCTTATGAGGACCAGTTCATGGCTTTTGTTTATTTTAGCTTGGAGCTCTCTTCTATTTTATCTCTCTCATACTCTTGCACACTTAGATTTTTCTTGGAGCACTCTTGGAGGATTGTGGTATACTTTGGGTTTGGAGAAAGAAGGCAAAGGAAAAGCAGGAAAGCGCAAGAGGACAATGAGATCAACACATGCAACAAGTTTTCTTTGCAGGTATCGAGTTGCATGTATGATTTATTTGCTAGTTTTGGCATACATGGTATATGCATGCGGTTATTTGGTTATGATCTATCATTGGCATGGAGGATTGCTTGGATTGACAATGGTTTTTCCTAGCCTTGCCATTTCTTAGATAGCCATGGTGTTGTGGGTTTCCCCATTTGTTTTCTAGTTGGTGCTCATGTTCTTCATGGTTTTGGGTCATTAGGAGAATTTTGAGGTCTAAAATGGAACTCCTAAGGAAATTATAAAATAATAGTGGAAATAATAAAATAAGATTAGATTACATCAACAAATTTTAGAGGGAAAAAAGAAAAAATATTTTTTTTTTTAACTTGTATTTTCAACTTATCTCCCTATGGGTTTACACAAAGTTCGAGCGGAAACACTCATTGGATGCCAAATTTGATTCTTCATCCAAGGAGTACCCATGTTACATACTTTCAATTGACCCCACTACATGAAAAATGACAAATACATGAAAAACTTGATTGCAATCATGTTTTTTCATGTATTTCGCATTTTTCGTGTAGCAGGGTCCATTGAAAGTATGCAACATGGGTACTCATTGGATGAATAATTAAATTTCACATCCAATGAGTACTCTCGCTTTGAATTTGAGTAAAACCTTAAGGAGATAAGTTGAAAATACGAGTTGAAAAAAGTAGTTTTATTATTTTATTATTTTACTCCAAAAATGGTGAATCATCCCCCATGGTTGAAATCATCATTTTGAATCCTATTGGTTCTTATAAACTTTATTTTGGTGTACATTTTTCTTAGGAGGCCCATTTTCGACCTCAAAATTCCCCTAATGTGAGTTATTAGTTCCTGGAGCCTTGGTTGGACATACACTTTGGAAGCTGTTAGTGTCAGTCTTTGCAGCCTTCTTTCAGTGATCAAACATGCTCTTACAAAGTGGTCTCAGAGTGTCAAGGTCAAATTTTGTCATTTCAGTGAGTCTTCAAGCAAAATTTGGTCACTAGGCATTAGGTCTAGGGTTTGCTTTCACTCCTTTCAAAGTTGCCAAAATGTCAGTCTATGTCACTATTCAGCTGAGTCTATCATCATTCAGAAGGTTGTTATCATAATGCCAAGTTCCATTAGGTCATTTCACACCTTGTTCATGCTTCAGTTGCGCCTAGGTAAGGTCATTTCCCTCTCCTAGGGTTTTGGAGGTAATTTCTCTTGGATGGCCAAATCATCAGCAAAAATTGTATCCTAATGTTCATACACCTTCCCCTATCCTTAATGTACCCTGTGAAACACTTCCCGTCACTGAAATCTCCCAAATTCCTCATTTTTGCACAAACCCTAGTTTCTTGCCACAACATGGCAATTTTCTAGGCTAGGCCTGTGTTTTTCCCTTTTGGACCCCTTCCCCTCACTCGATCTCTGAGATTCCACTTT
>APFE031344444.1:177974-191065 GCA_000404065.3 Pinus taeda | reverse complement strand
GATGAGTGGCCAAATAGGATAACCCAAACCCATGGAGGCAAAAGTGAACCGAGATGAGATGTCCCCACCCAGACACGAGTGCAAACAGTGCCATGTTCAAGAGCGACATACTGCCGATGACGACGATTACGGTTCCTTTATTTCCCCCACCATTTCTGGCGAGTCCCCCGATTATTTTTGGATGACAAGCTTGACGGGGATAGCATGTGCTTGGAGGGCGTCATTTCGACGGAGCCCGATGTCATTTAGTTTTAACGAGTCTGACAAAGGAAGAGCTCGGCGTCTTTTCATGTTTAGAGAGTTTGAAAAGACAGCTGAAAAGGAAACTCCAGGGGGGTGCTTTTTCGTAAAGTTGTGTCTCTCGAGCCCGAAAAAGTATAAAACAATGCTCGAAAGAACTGCCCGATCATTACAACCGAGGAGTACTTTTCATGAATAGTGACATCGACCCGAAAAAGTAAAAAAGCGATGGATATCACGTCGTTCCAGAACCAATAACGAGCGCGAAACGACAAACACCCGCAATCTTTATTATTTTAAACGGTCAAAAAAGAGCTTTAAAATGACCGCCTCTCATTCCTTTAGACGAGTGGAGAGGGGGCTCGACAATCTTTTCTCGTTTTGTGTCGGAAAAGAGCTTAACGACGACATTTTTTTCGGACCAAGTGTATAGGAGTCCACCGCGGCCATGCTGGTTTCGAGGACCTGCACACGACAAATACCCGCATAAACCTGTTCGATACGTTGAAAAATCATAATAAAATATGCATTAAGACATAATTAATCACATCTGGATGAGTTCATGGCAAAACTATAGTAAAAACCCACATTTACAAGGAGTTTTAACCAAATTTAGAAATTTTACTATAAATAGGAGGTTTTGTAAAATCATTTTTACCATTTTACTATTGGAGTTCTGAAGAACGTTGAAATACTACAAAGTTGACGGAGCTGATTCTTCCTCATCCGGACGCTGATTTCCCGACCGTTGGTTCCAGGTAGGTTCCTCTTGTCCTGCCTTTCATTTTAATCCTATTTTTATGCAAATCCACCATGGGATTTGGCCGTTTGGCCAAATTTTTTGCACGTTGGAGCGCTCTCGGTCAGCGCGGATTTCCCTATCGGGTCTGCGCTGATCGGGCTTTCCAACACGCAGCTCATTCTGGGTCAGCGCAGAAAACCCGTGTCCTTCCGCGCTGACCCAGTGAAAAACGCACAGGGCGGCCATTTCCAGCGCAATTGTTTTAGAAACAGTCGCACTGGCGCCGTGACATATTAATTTTTTTTAAATTTAATTGTTATCTTTCATATGCAAGCCTCTAAATGAGTTTTGGGTGACTTTGCAGGGCACTATGGCTTTTACTTGGCAGGAGAGGGACCATTATAACAAGGATGTTGTCGCTTTCGCTGATGCCGGATGCCGCAATGCAATGCGGGCATGCGGTTTGCTGAAATTTTTTCTCACTCCGCGATTGAGAGCTTAGCCGGATTTGCTGGAGCTGCTGATCAGAGCATGGAACCCAGTGGATGGGAAATTCACCATCCGGGGTCGAGACATTGAGTTCGACTCTACTGATATCTACTTTTTGACTAGGTTGTCTCGCCGAGGCCCGATGCCCATTCTGGAGGGGCAGCGTCCTAGCGGTGAGACGCTAGATCGGCTGATGGCTCGTGTCTGCCCACAGGCGGTCAAGACATGGAGCGGGAAGTGCAGTATCCCATCGGTGGGTGTCGGTGAGCGTGCCGACATAGTTCTCCGTACCATCCTTTTCCTAGTTACGCGGACAGCAGGGAGCCTGGCGAATCATGAGGCCTCAAAGGCCAATCTCTTGCTTGCTCTGGATTGCTTACAGCCCATGATCTTTAACTGGGTGGCGGCTGTGACAAACAGCATGAAGAGACAACTGAACAACTGCCGACACGGAGAGTCGAAGCAGTTCGGCTATGGTTCTCTTCTGCTCCCACTGATGTTCGAGCGGGTGCCGGCCCTCCGGTTACAGACCATGGTGCTAGACCCGCCACGCAATGCGCGGGAGACGAGGGCCACTAAGTGGTCTCGGGTCATGCCTCGCGGAGGTGGTGGACAATCAGTGTCCTGGGGCCTCTGCTTCAGAGAGTGGCTAGAGAGTCAGGTCATCTTTGTCGAGGACTGGCCGTATGCCGGTATCAACTTCCGTGGAGATCCGGATATGCCGCTGCCTGCAGGAGAGCAGTGGGATGACGGAGGTATGTCACTTGATCTTTCCATTTTCATTTATATGATGTTTTTGTATTTTTCATGTACATGTCTTAATATATGCTCGTACTGTGTAGATGTAGGACCTGTGAGACCCCTCGGCCTAGCTCCAGAGGCACGGAGGGCAGATCAGGGTGCTGGCGCCTTGGCTTTGGCTCCCATGGGAGGTGACCAGGCGGAGACGGTGATCCGCAACCTGGAGGGGTTGCTAGCAGGAGTTCCTGACTATCATGGGATCGAGGAGGTCCCTTTGGCTGCACAGATCCACACAGTGGGTGTGGAACCCAGGATGCACCGCTTATTGAGGCGGGTGGCACGAGCAGTGGAATGCTACATAGAGCATAACCCACCACAATAGACGCCTATATTTTATTCCCACGGTTGTTATTTTGAGAGACATACGTCTCAGATGTACTGAGAACGTTTGGATTCATGAGATACATACACTTATTTTTTGAGCGCCTTAGTGCGCCGCACGATATATATATATTATATATATATATGTATATTATATATACCGATTTTAGATGGATCTTTTTACATATGATGATGTTTTTATATGCTATGCAAATGTCTCATACACATGTAATCTAATGTATCAGTTGCACAACATGCGATCCATGTATTTTGTATTTTTGGCAAGCTTAAAAGCACGCACACACATGCAAACTATGCTTGGAAAGGAATTTATTTTCATATGCTTATGCTTATTCCTAGATGGATCTTTTCTTCACGTGATTATGTGTTTTATATGCTATGCGACTGTTCGACACACATGTAATCTGATGTATCTACGTGCATAACAAACGACCCATCGCGGAATGTACACGCATATATTTTATTTTTATGAAAGCTTGAAAACACACATGAGACTCACGTATGCAAACTATGCTTTATGAGAAATGAAACGGGGATGCCCCCCAGCATCGTGTCTCAATTCGAGGTACATGCCCCCCAAGCTTCAGTCCATTGAAAATGGGTTGAAGTTTGACATAATGATGATGCGCTCGAAATGCATGAGCTCACGTTTCATTGTTTTAATGAGGTTGACATAATGGCTATGAACTATCCTCAGAATTCCTTGTTTCATTTTTTAGGGAGCTTGACACAAGATCAAGAACTATGCTCCACCCGAACTTCATCATAATGAACAGGAAATCGGGGCTTCCAAGAGTGGCACTCCCAATGGGAGGTCAATGTCTCAGAAGTCGGGACCCAATGCCCCCAGAACACTATGCACGATAGCGGCATTGCTGGGTACAGGCATGGGAGTGGTGGCCACATAGTTGATCTGAGGTGAGACAGATGCAATTGGTGGCTGAGAACCACGAGGGAAGGGCAATTGTGCCGGAGGGGCTTGTGGACGAATGAACGATAATTGGTCAATCCCATTCTTCCATCATGTGGAAAGAAAACCACACGGAAAAGTGAAGAAACAAAGGCTCACATGGCATACACATAGTCACGACCAAGGAGAAGACTGAAGTCTAAAGGGCCTTGGGTAACCGAGACGTCTATATAGACAGTCTTGTCCCCCAAAGTGATAGGGAACTTTGGAAGGATCCCTAATGGTTGACTCGTTCCTCCGTCGAAAGCGGTGAGATTCGGTGCAACAAGTACAAGAGATGGGGAACCCAAAGCTCGCCAAGTAGTAACGGGCATAAGACTAACCGATGCCCCTTCATCTAACACAGTGCCAGGCAGTGCCATATGAGAGGCATAGGCGGTGACCCAGAAAGGCACATGGGATGGAAGGGGAGGGGTAGTCAAATAGCTCCAATCAAAGGAGACGACCGAACTACTTGGTGGAGGAACCATATGGTTGCCCCCCTGCTCAGAAGGGACCAAATCAGAATTCTCCGGAGAGGCTGGGATGGGAAGACCATCATCAAGTTCAGGAGAATCCGAGGAGACGAGAAGAACATGGGAATGTTGCTCTTCTGAAACAGAGTGGATAACACTCTGTCTAACCAATGGTTGGTCTGGAACAGGCTGGGCGCAGCCAGGTTCGGGAAGAGGGGCTTGGACAAGAGGAGAATGTGAACCAATCTCTTTGTCAGGAGGCGAATGATCTGTAGCTGCAGACAGACGTTGATATCCAACGGGGAGTTGGGGCGGGGGAGGTGGGAGACTTTCCAAAACAACGGAGGCTTTATCCATGAGTGGACAAAGGTGAAGGGGATGATTTCCTTCACAAAGTCTGCAGGGGATTCGAATCTTCCCATTCCCTTTACCATTCCCAACTGATGAGGGAACATCACCGTGAGCTTCAGTGGACGGTGAGGGGCGGGCCGGATCACGGGACCATACTTCTAAGATCCTGGGGATGCCAGGACAATCACGAAGAAGATGGTCCTCCTTGCATAATCGGCAAGGAAACTTAACCTTCCACGGAGGAGCGGGAGGGGGCCCGACTTCAGGTGTGCTTGCAGGAACTGTTGTACTTGTAACCTCTCTCTTGGGAGACTTCTTCTTCTTGTTCTTCCTCTTCTTCTTCTTAGCCACCTGGTTATGCAAATTGAAACTTTCACCAGGCGAAGTACAAGAAGGAGACGTAGAAGTAGGTGTCAAAGGAGAGAGGTCCACCTCAGGTTCAACATGATATTGTTCAGGTGGAGGGACTGATGGAGTATCAGCCGACACGGTAGGAACCAAAGAGGTTGAAAACAACCAAACAGGCAACCCGACCGTTAACCCTGGAAGGGATAACGTTGCCATATAAGGAGCGCCAACATTCCCAAGAGGAGGGGAATGACTAGGGTTCCCGTCAAGAGGAGAACCTAGGTTGGTGAACCCTGGAAAAGTTGCCATAGCAAAACAAAACCTACTCAGCTATCGCACACAAGATCTAACTAGGTAATGTTATCGTGGCCAAATGAATTTTAAGACGCAGGAACTGAACTTGACCTTTTCATGTTTCGAGAATTGAGAAAAGGACGAAAATATGACTCTATCTAATTCGAATGTTTAATGAGCACGAAGTGACAAGACGCTCACTTACACCTTTTCTTTTAGAGAGTCTGAAAAGGATCAAAAGCGACTACTCTGGAAGTTCTAGGCAAAAGGGTTTACCAAGCAACCCGTAAAACTGCTTATACACCTTGGCAATTGTATGAGAACCAAGGACTTTACGTACTGCAATCAATCTTCCCGAATGCTGTGTTTGGTGAGTTACGATTCACAAGGCGGCAGACTCGGCTTCCTATGGATAAAGGATGCAAGCCTAATGGAGTCTCCCCATATATACACGACGGTACGTGGGAGCCCAATCCGTACTAGCACTTATCGTTTCACCGTGGAGGAATCACCCAACCACTCAACGGTAAGATACTAGGTTTAAAGACGCCAGAACATGTCTCTAGCCTAGACCTCTAGATATTCACGTTAAGTTCCAATGCGTTTTTATATAAATTTGGTTTATTTTACGGTTGATCTTGAATTAGGTTTTAGTTTCAGGTCCTACCGTATGATCTCTCAAAAACACCTAAATGCAACTATATGCCAAAGATCATCATTTTGTTCGATGAATTCTAACTATAAGAAGGTTAAGGATCTTTCAAACAAACAAAACGAATTCAAGCAAACATGCAACCTAATGCAACTAGCAGCAAGGAAATGACACTTTTCTTTTGAAAACACAAAATAACGAAATGTTCTTTTCCTTTCAACTATTAATGCAAAAGACACTAGTTTCTCTACTTTTCAATGACATAAAAGTTCTTTTAAAATGAATTAGAGAGGTAGAAACACTAAGTGAAAAACTAAATCACTCAATGCACACACAAGACAATTCCCAAGTCACTAAAAACCAGTTTCCCAAATCGAAGGAAAACGAAGGCTTATGAGCTATGTGATCTAAGCTCAAAAAGACACCGAGGAATTCAAAGGAGGAAAGCAAATCGCTTGGAACACAATCAATCACTTTCAAAAATCACCAAACAAATGTGAAAACAAAAACGAAGTTGGCTGGTCAACCAAGAACACAAGATCCCAAACGGGAGGCTAGACACACACGACCACTAGATGCCCTAGGGTTTGAGTGTGAAATCAATGAAGAAAAGCGAACACTTGAAGGATGAGAGTCCACAACCAGACAAACGACGATCCGACACACTTCAGTAATCGTAGAAGTCAAGATAAAATGCAAACCAAGCAACAAAAGAAAAAAGGAAGGCTTTGCAAAAACTGAAAACAAGCAATAAACGAACCCTCACGGAACGAGGCCTCGCAAGCAAGCGAGTTATAGTTTAAACAAAATTAACAAGCCAAAATCCAAGTGGAAAAAGCAGGGGACAGCCAAACCAAGAGGTTCAGGTGGTCAATTTGGACAAAAAAGAGTTTTACAGGATCAGCACGGGTGACCCCTCAGCAACAAAGCGATGACAGAAAAAGGTCTATAGCAACTTTGCGCTGTCAGCGCGGAAGGACACGGATAAAGGGCGCTGTCCCGAAAACAGGGTCAACGCGACTGTTAAATGTATACACACGATTACAGGAATGAAAAAGAAGACACTGTGTGATGTCAGTGCAGCTGTTTTAAAATAAAACACGCTGAGGCTAAAAAAAAAAAAAAATCGAACCAAAAAAACCCCAAACCAAGAGAACAGGCTTTCAAGACAATTAAAGCAGTTCCCAGGATGAACCAGGAAACAAATCCACAACAAACCAATCCCCAAACTTTGACAAAGAGGCAATAATCAAATCAAAAACAAGGGTGAAATACAAAGAGACAATCAAGCTCCCCAGCGGAGTCGCCAAATTGTTGGAGAGGTAAATCCCCTCTACGGATAGAGGCGATCCCTACTAGCCCAAAGGGGGTCTAGCAACAATCAAACAATGCTACACTGCAGGTTCCTAGTAGTAATTAACAAGTGGGTAATAGAAACCTACTTGGATTCCAACGCTATGTTTGTCGAAGAGATGATCCTCTCGCTCCTTCGCTCCAGCCGATCACAGTCCTCCACTATCCTCGCGGATGGACACCTGCACAAGCAAAGAGAGAGCAAACACAAGCGTAAAATCTACTAAAAACAACTATGTATCAGTCAAGAAAGATACAATTCACATTAATCATTCATAGGACAAATGGAAATGGAACCATAACAGTAGTCATCTATCTTTATTAATCAGAAAATAGAGTAAGGTACAACCAAAGTCCTAACGTTGAGTCCTTCTCTAGAGGGTCCAGCCAGCATGTCTTCCAAGCATTCACCTTTGAAGTGGATCTCCCAAGTCCAAGAGGTCTCTCTCTCACACACAAGGAAACAAGCTCATAACCTTCCTCAAGCTCAAAAGCAATCCTCACACAACACACCAAATGCCTACAAAAAGCAGCACTAATGCACACAAGAATTCCTCAAACAAAGTCTATATGTTCCAAACTAGCTGCTCATGGGCAATGGAGGAGGCTTATAAAGGAGAAGGAGTCTCCATGAATAGGTAAAGGATGAGCTTTCCCCAAGATAAGTGGATGGTCAGTCGAACAGACATGCCAGAGAAAGGATGGTGACCTCAACAATGCTAACAGCCAAGTCTGGAGTCATCGGGAAGTTTGGTTGTTAGAACAAATTCGCCTAAACAGGATCAGTGCAGGTGCAAAACTGGGCTGGTGCGCTGGCATCGCAGATCAATTATAGAAGAGGTCTGGTCAGCGCACAATGATACAAACGGAGGGCGCGCTGTCCGTGAAATTGGACCAGCGCGGAAAACACGTGTGCTTCCGCGCTGGCAGCGCAGCAGTTACATTATCCTCCGTTAGTCAGCGCGGTTCTTTAATAAACAGTCGCGATGATTCAAATAACTTAGGAAAAGAGGGTTTTTAGCCATTTTAGGGAGCATAAGTGAGGTGAATGTGGTTTTATGGCACAGTAGGGAGACTGACATGATGGCAGTGACATTTTACTGTGTAACAATCATGGTTATGGGTTAACCACACAAAACCCTTCTTTTCAGTGGCTCTTCATATTCAATCAAGGCTTCTTAGGAGAGAACTTCATGCAATGGGGATCACTGCTTCTTAAGGAGGGAGGAATGATCTGAATAAAAATTGGAATCCACCCATGGTATTCATCAACCCATGGTATTTATCCACTCATAGACTATACCAATGGTATGGTAAGTGGCATCCACCCATGGCATTCATCCACCCAAGGTATTTATCCACCTATGTAATTTACCCATGGTATTGCAAGTGGCATCCACCCATGGTATTTACTCATGGCATTGTAAGTGAGATCCACCCATGGTATTCAATCACCCATGAAATTTACCTGTGGTATTATAACTAAAAAAATACTATAAGTAACAAGTCACATTTTGTAAAAGGGCAGCTTATCTATCACATTGTAACTTTTACATTTATTCTCTATTTTAATAAAAAAAAGTTTCTTTGTGGATTTTTTAATGTGTGTTCTCCTATTTTCTTCTGGAATTTCAATTTTTCAAATCCTGGGGGCCTCTCCCCTACGATCCATTTCAATTTATTAGATATTAGGGGCCTCCCCCCAAGATCCAGATCAAAATCAAGTAGAACTTGAAGGCTACCCAAGATAGGAAAAAAATATATGCAAATAAAGATAGGACAAATAGGAAATTTAGATTTGGTGATCATATCTTCTTTAACCTAAAAGCTAGGAAGAGTTCTTTGAAATTGGCAAGTTGTGCGAAGTTGGTAGCTAGATTTTGTGGACCATTTGAAATCTAAGAAAGCATTGGTCCATTTGCATATAAGCTTGCATTTCCAATATCCATGCATGTTGATAACATGTTTCTTATTTCTTTACTTAAAAAGTATGTTCCTAATACAAATTATGCCATTAATTGGAATATGATTCAAGTGAGGTTTGAGGGAGACTTCTATGTTCAACCAATGGGAATTTTGGACAACAGGATAAAAGTGCTCCGGAATCAAACCATCACCTAGGTGAAGGTTTAATGGACACATTTTTGTCTTGAATATGCTACATGGGAGCATGAAGATGAGATGATAGAGAAATACCCTCATATTTTTGAATTATGTTAACTATATGCATGTATATAATGCGTTGAGGATGTTGAGATGGGGTCCCCTGGGTTAGTTTTGGGGTTAAAAACCCAAGTTTTGATGTAAATTTTGGTAAAAAGATGTAAAGTCTCCACAAATTGTGGATGCGGAGTGCGTAGTTAGTTAGAAGTCAAAAGGTGTTTAGCCTCTTGTTTATGTAAAGTCAAGTCGGTTTTGAGATCTACCCATGGTCTGCGGACCATGGGATTGTATGAAGAAAAGTTAAAAATAGACATGTCTTAGAGAGTCTAAGGCAAGAAATCAATAGTCTGTTGATAATGGGTCAATAGGAAGATAGCGCGGAGAAGTGAGACATAGAGAAAGGAAAGGCTCTGCAACTGAGCGCGCAGAGGCCTAGAGTAGAGTCTGCAGCTAAATGTGTGGACCCCTGCAGCTGAGTGGGCAGGGCGGTTTGTGTCTGTAACCTCATTTTGAATATCAATAAAGAAGATTGTTGGAGAAATTCATGTGTTCATTTGTTTACTTTTGTTATTTATGTTTACGATATATGTTATGATGGAATAAATGTCTTTATGAAATTTTGATGTATTCATATGTGATTATTTTGGATAAGTCTTACTAATTGTACACAATGCAT
This sequence comes from Pinus taeda, assembly GCA_000404065.3. NCBI lineage: Eukaryota > Viridiplantae > Streptophyta > Pinopsida > Pinales > Pinaceae > Pinus > Pinus taeda. The sequence goes on along the minus strand of APFE031344444.1, from coordinate 181,189 downwards.
GTGAGGTAGTTACGCGAAGATTATAATACTTGATGTTGTATTTATTAAATACTTAAGTAGATTTATGTGAAGTCAGATCTAGGGTTGTTTTATGGTGCGCGTAAGTGTATGTTGTATATGTTAAGGGTTTGCAAAACCCTATCGTAGATCTTCGCGAAGGTCTAAGGACCGTTTAAGAGAAGTTACAATACCAAGCCTTATGGGCTTATAGATCTATGCGGAGGCAAATCTAGGGCGATAAAAGACATCACACTAATCTTTGGATGCGAAAACTCGGTTCCAGCATCCCCCCATACTTCTTCGAGGGAGACTTCAACCTGCGCTACGCGGGTTGATGCCGAAAGGGCCAGTAGTGTAGGGTTTTGTTTGGCACAATTAACTTTGAACCTAGGTCAGGACCCTCTAAGCCAACAAAGGAAAATGCATAAATATGGGGGAGGGGAATGTAACACCCCAAGGATGACCCCTTTTTGTATTTTACATATTATGTTTAGGTTGATTAGTTGAGAAAAATTTGAGGCCTATGTGCCTATGTCCATATGTGTTAGGGCTAGTGTCTCTATATATACATGTTTTGGCACTGGAATTTCGATGTGATTTTAGGTTGGACAGCCACTAGTGAGCCTAGCTATGTAAATATGCACATTAATATTAATAAAAATACATCATTGTTGCAAACAAAGGCAAACAAGAGAGATGGGGGACTAGGGCTCTATGAGCGGGAAAGGGGGATAAGAACTAAGTGATGAAGGGATTAAGCCTAGGGGGCTAAGGCATTATGACGATGAGTCTAAAAGTCAAAAGTTCACATGTTTCTATCCTAAATCCTTAAAAGGTGACTTCCTTGAGTGATACTTGTCATTTTTGGTACATGCATATAAAAGTCAGAGATTTAGTATTCCATCATTCTTACCATGTTGAATACTACGCTTCTTAGAAGAGAAGGGTGTGACTTTGTGACATTGATACCCTATTGATCCTAGGTGGATTTGCATGTGCATATCTCCTTGGGTTGCCTTGGGTTATGATGGAACCCTAGAAGAAGAAGTGTAGGGATAGGTTTCCCCGGTGTGAGTTCTAAAGGGTACTTAGAGACTCATGAGAGCAGCTAGAACTCCTACAATCGTAGGGTTATGAAACCCCTTACTCAACATGTACTGGAGCCCTAAAAGCGTAGTGACATAGCCTAAGGGGTTACAGGTGCAAAGAAGGGGGTGAACTACCCTGGTTTATCCAAGTTTAGGAGTGATGAGAGACTGTAAGTTAAATATTGTTGGATTTTAGTACCCTGGTCTATTATTGGTGTGAGTTGTGGACTTTAGTTGGCTATAGGAAGCCTTTTTCCTTGGTGAAATCATAGCCCTAGCTCGGGGTTGACTTGTTTCTAAAAGAGTATGAGTAATGTGGTTTATGGTTTAATGGAACTGTTATCACTCAGGTTGTTCCCTGCTTCCTAAAGGGAATACGACCGAGGTAACCACTGACAAATCTTTTAGCTACAGGTTCTAGCCTACCTGCAACCAGAGAGGGCTCTCTCTTTATAGTTTAGCTTTGTTGATGAATGTTTTTAGGCTAGTTATGGTGTACTGTTTTGTTTGAATTTGGTGGGCTTGGTGAATTCAGATAGAAACTGAGATACAGATCATAGGACAGTTTGTTCCATTGGGCAATGGAGTTGAGGTATTTTTGCTGCTGAAAGTAGATTTATGAAGACAGAATGTTGCTGCAGAGCCAGATAGGCATGTGTGAAGCAATCTTATCAGATTTTTGATGAAATTATGGAATTAGTGAGTGAAAGGCAGTTAAGAATCTTTCACTTATGCTAACAAAAGAAAAATGAAATTATTGCTTAAGAGAGCAGTTAAGAATTCTTAAACAATTTTCACCATGACAGAATTAGTTTTAGACATGAGCAATCAAGAATTCATATCCATGGCTAATCTAGAAGAAAACATATTTAGAAATAGAGATTGAACATAGGGTGTTTCAAAACAAATCCTAGGCTATTCTTTTTCTCTATTTGCTAAGATTATGAAAACATAAGAATTATGGAATACACAGAAAACACATACACAGTTAAGAGAAACTTATTGCTTCAGCAAATGACAGAGGAATTCTGCAACTTAAACAGAGCTATTAATATCCATCTTCAGACAGCATAAGAACCAGAAATCTCCATCAGAAATTTGTACTATCAAAAAATGTCTCCAGAATACAATAGAGCTCTTCAGAAAGAATTACACTACAACCAACCCTCAATACGTTATCTGAGGGGATATATATACAAAAATAGGGTACAAAATATCTTAGTAGAGAGTTATTGTGTAATAAATTGCACCACCAAATCTCTTAAAAAAAGTAAATGAAAACATAAATATAGCATTTAATGCTGAGATGGTTGTCATCTTTCTGTCAGACAGCTTTTGACTTTATGGCTCTGAAAAGTGGCCTGTAGCTGTGCGTTTAACTCTGCGTTAATTGAGCCTGTTTTCTGGGTGTGTTGGTGAGTCACCTGTACGGATGCTTGTTGTACCTGTGTGCTGATCTGCTTGCTGACCTGCCTGCTGACCTGTACCGTGACTTGAAAACTTTGATTTTTCTCAAAAAAGGCAAAAAGCAAAGTGGCATTATCTAGGCAAAATCTCCAACATTGCTTGCCACCAATCAGCTGGAGGTAGCTGATGCCTCCTCATTTTCACTAGTGTTTCATCTGCCTCTGTATGTCTGTAGAAGTTTGGAGGGACCTCAAACAGATGATTTATTTCATGTTCAATAAAGAATAGATTTTCTAGCTTGTCATAGAGAGACTGCCCAGAGGGAGGCCCTGCTTCTTCTGTGGAGCTGCTGGATGCTGTTATCTGATTTTCAACACAATTTTTTATCCTTGTCATATACTGGTTATATGACAGCAGTTGTCCTGTGCCAGTCACTAGGCTTGGCTGTCCTTTGTCCTGTAGTATAGTCATTTTTCTCTAAATTCATCAATCTCTGCTTTCATCTCCTGACATTTCCTCTCCAGAGTTTGAGTAAAATTCCTCAAGGTTAGTACCTTTTTGGCTGTCAGGATTGTATCTGTTCTGCTGCTTATTTCTAGAGCTGCCAGTTCCTCTCTAGTGTGGTTATTGAGGAAATGTATCATTCTGGTGGCCTGCTCGAGCATTATTCCCAGGGCTGTCCTGGCTCTTTGTATTTCTACATGAGCCACATCTATCAGC
>APFE031344444.1:123244-165566 GCA_000404065.3 Pinus taeda | reverse complement strand
AAATATTTTGAAAACTTAATTTTTTTTTGTAGTCGTAATCTTTGGTTTTAATTCCATGGTTGAAAAAATTTCAATATTTTAATATTTTTCTAAGCCATGAATATTTTATCTTTAATGATATGGTTGAAAATAGTTATAAGTATTTTTTTTCAAGGTCATGCTTGAAAATTTATGGAAATTTAAATTTTCAGAGTCATGATATTTTATTTTTAATGTCATTATTAAAAAATGTTGAAAATTAACCCTGAAACCATATTAAAAAAAAAATAAAACAAAAACAAAAAAATAAAACAAACTTTATTCCAACATCAACATTTCTTTTCAGGGTTTTTTATGCACACAAAAATTTGGTTTTTATTGTCATTTTTAAAAATTATTGAAAATGTTCCCAAAAAAAAATCGTTATTCCAACATCAACACTTTTCGTTTTCAGCGTGTTTTTTCATGTTTTTGGGGATTTTTGGGCTAGAGTACCTGTTTTGAGGTAATAGTTCTCGTTTGATCAGTAACTATGTTTGTTTTCATTCATTAAAGGATAATTTGAAATTTTCAAATATATGACATCAAAATAGACACATCTAATCACTAACTAGTGGTCTTCTCACTCTTTCAATCTTAGTCCTTCCCTAGAGTATTCATCCTCTATTTTACTAGACCATGTATGGCATACATTTGACTCACCACATAAGAAGTATGTTTAGTGTTATGTTAATCATAACTAGGTATGCCATTAGTGAGCCACTTAATGCACATTATTATTACGGTAATTATTACACACTAATAGTGGGTAGTTAATTTACACTACATTGATTTTAAAGGTTAAGTTCAGCTCATATAAGGATAGAACCTTTGTAATATGAATAAAACATCCTCACCTCAATTAAAGAACACTCAAATGTATTCATTTATTTGATAGTTGGTATATATTTAGTTAATACAATTACCCTCTTAATACTCAATTCGTTAATCTTGCTTGGAGTCTCTTATCAATCCTTATATCTTGTCATTTCTATTTTACCATGGTAGCATAGCTAAGGGACAAAAATTCCTAACCTTAATTACTCATACTTCAAGAAAATATAATATAAATTATTAACATCATCATTTTGTTACTCCTCAAACTACCACGGGGCCTAAAGGGGATTCCTAAAGGGGGCAACTATTAGGCTAATGTCAAAAATGGAAACTTAGCCCACTACCACCTTAGCTAAGACTCCCTACTCTTTACAGAATTTCACCGATGGGAGGAGACCCAGTATATGGAAGTCACTTATGAAGGATGAATCAACAAATGGATGTGAAGTGACCCTAATGATCCTTTTCCTAGAAGGGGGTAAAGAATGGAGCTTACTTGCTCTTCAAGCAAGGCACAAAAATTTCTAGGATAACAAGGGGAGGATTTGAGGGTTAGGTTAAAGGAATATGCCTTGTAAAGGAGTTACCTAATCCTAAAATCCTTATTGAACTTGGCTTCATGAATTGTTCTTGAAGAACTGACCTTTCAAAGGTATGGGACCACATTGGACCAAGTGGACCCAGCCTAGGTTAAGGAGATAGAATCTAGAAACCAATGATGTTCTTAACCCAAACAAGGAAGGGAAAAGGATCAAAGTAATAATTTTTAATTAAAAGTATCAAATTGATCTTATGAGGTGCTAGCATAGGGAATACCAAGGCAAAGTTTTATCTTAGAGCTAGGGCTTGGGTTATCTCACAACTCCACTGTCGAAAAGGCTTCAAAATTGGAGGCGGCCTTGAGGACATACCAGTGCAGTAGAGGCTAGGATATCAAACTTTTTCTTTGGCTATTTTGTTGAGAGAGTGATGCCCTAGGTGACCCAACTTAGCTATACCTAGAATAGAAATGGAGAGGTGGAGAAAAATGTTCTTTGAGTGATCACCTATTGGTGGAACAGTGCTTAATCCCTTGGGGAGAATGAAGTCTAGGATAATGATGAGAAAGAAACTTTTATTTTGGTCAAGGAAGCCTTAAGGACTACTTCGCTTGGCCCTTAAGGGTAAGAAAAAGAGACCTCAAATATTTTATACTTTGTTTTGAAAAAGGAGATGGATTATCAAGATAAATTCACCACTGGAATTATCTCTAGGAGATTTCATTCACATACATGGCCCAAACATTGAGAGATGCTATATAGAAACAATAATCCCACGATGCAACAATTTATGCAATGCAACAATTAGCCCTAATATAGGAAAAAAAAATCCCATTAAATGCATATGACAAAAGTAAAACAAGAATAGAAATAAATGTGTGTACTTACATGTAATGGAACATATGCAACCATCAACAATTTGACAGTAAAGAAGCTCCAAGAAAAATACTCCAATCCAAACATCAAAATTCATCCATGCTCCAATTCATCATCGCAGAAAAAATGTGAAATTCTCTAAAGAGAAGAATGATTCAATATAAAGTGATGATACAAATGAATTCATGTCTCTCCTATTTATACACTCATTAGGAATTTGAATTACCTAATTTGAGCCTACATTAGCCCATCAACTAATATAATGTGCAAATAACTATTTATTAGTGACAAGCCCACCAAACTAGCTCATAAATAAAATAATAAGCCTTCAAAGAGGTTGAATAATCAATAATGCATGGAATTGGGCTCTCTAATAGGCATAATGAAGACCAGAAGTGCCAAAATGATGAGTTGGACTTCCAAAAGTAATGGACAAGGGGTTGGCCCCTTGTTCTCCACATAATAAACTTGTGGTGCTCCCAATGGTTGTGAGGGCACACAAGTGACCTCATGGGTCTCCAAGTAAGTCGAAGATGCATGTAGACCATCTGTAAGGGCTCATATGATGGTTTAAGTGATGCCACATCATCTTACAAGTCCTAGGTAATCTTCCAAGTGCATGGTACATATGTGGGGTTGGTTGGGCAAAAGTGAACCAGGTGCATCTTCCTCGTCAAATAGTTAAATTTCGAGCAATCTCTAAGCATCTATGGGGATCCATGGAGTGGTGTCTACTATTGTGGAGGCCCATGGCTCTCAAAGCACACCCTACATGTGTCAATGTATCCCTCTAGAGGGTTAGGACCCCGTATAGGGAGACCAAACCCAAGATGGAGACCATCTGCAATACTGCATAAGATCCAATGTGTCCCTTAGCCTTCCAGTACAACAAGTCATCAAGGAAATCAAGTAAAATAGATTACAAACCATGGACCACAAGTGGGGACTTCATAGTGGAATTCCCTTTTATATTTGGCATGTTCTAATGTCTCCAAACTCCAAATGGGGTTAACCAAGTATCCCATTAGGTGGTTTCTACTTCTAAAGGGGGTAATATGTCCAAGGTAAATCCTTTAAAAGGTGGTGGCATGTGATAAAGAGATCAGTGGAGTAGGGAATGAATAGGGGCAGCCTTGGGCTACATGTTGGAGAACAAGGGTAGCTGGTAAGAGGGAAGCCCGCACTTGGGTATATAATGTATAGGAGGGAGAAATCGAGGTACATGAGGTGCCCTTGCCTTGATTTTTCCACCCTTCCTTATATTCCATTTTCCTTTTATGACTTTTTTTAATTAACTACTCAGGGCTCAAGGGGTAAGAACATGATGTGTGAGATATAGCAGTGGATACCCCTCTTTAAGGTAGGGTGGTTGATTTCCCACTAGGAGTTGGGACAATCATGGGTTCCTATATGATGAAGGAGGCTCATATAACCTGTAGAACCAAGGTGATGGCCATGATGATGGGGTAGAGATCATGTATTGGCTTTTTCCCACGTGCTAAATGTGTTTGTCCCAGTCATCTTTTGCATTTTGTGGTACATTTTATGGTTGAATGTGGCCAATTATGCTTTTAATTTTACTTTTAGCTGCATCAACCTCCAAGGCATCATTCCAGACCTCACCCAAGGTGTGGGAAAGGTGAAGGGGAGAGTTAGCCCTATGTGGACCTAGTGGAAGGATGCGGACCCAGATGGGAGAAATCATGAATGGGGTAATAATGAGTGGAAAGGAGATAATATATGTGGATGAGGGAGTGGGACCATGTAACCAAAATTAGGGTTTCTCGTGAAATACCATCCCTAAAGCCAAATGGTTAGTAAAAGAGATCCCACGGGACTAGAATCCAAGGTGAATATCCAAAAAGGGGTCTAGGGGACAAGAACATGGACCTAGCCCATTATTTATGTTGAATCCCGCCATTAATCCATGCCGAGAAGTGTCCATGATAAGCAAACTACAATACTCAATTACCAAATGACAAGGCATACCTTTAGGTTCAGGATGCCCACCTTCAAACATACGATCATGACATATGGGTGAGGGACCACATGGTTGGCTCAGGTGGCGGAGAAGTGGTGAAACAAGCTATTTGGTGGCTACAAGGGGCTGTTGGCTATCAACTGAGGACAAGAACATGGACCTAGCCCATTATTTCTGTTGAATCCCGGCATTAATCCATGCCGAGAAGTGTCCATGATAAGCAAACTACAATACTCAATTACCAAATGACAAGGCATACCTTTAGGTTCGGGATGCCCACCTTCAAACATACGATCATGACATATGGGTGAGGGACCACATGGTTGGCTCAGGTGGCGGAGAAGTGGTGAAACAAGCTATTTGGTGGCTACAAGGGGCTGTTGGCTGTCAACTGAGGACCAACTTGGAGAAAATATTTCTCTTAGGGATATCACTCACAAAATGGTGGGTAGCATCTGGCTCCAACTCGGACATGATCTCTCGAATAAGTGGACGAAGCTACTCGAATGGGAGGTCACGAGAACTCCAACAATCTTTGGTTACTGTAGACCTTCTACCTACACATATAATCGATTAAAAACATGAGGCATCATGCTTTCGAGGCGTTTCATGATCGTACATGCTTAATGTTAGGCCATCAAACCAACAGAAAAATAAAATATACAAATTTTAATTTAGATGCATCTAACCTACCATGAGAAATATCATATGATGTTATTTCTAATACAAAATCAACATGCAATGCATCCTACTCTACCATGCATATGATTCAATATCAAGTCTCAAGGAAAGGGGTGATACGACTTGATTTGATCAGCTCGGGCCAAAGTTCATCGTTGAGTTTGGCAATGTGATAATAATCCTCCCCAACATTTCCATGAATCTTGATAGTCATTCGATCTCTATCAACCAAGACCAAATCCCCAACCTTATATTCCTTTTACGCTTCCACTTTTTTCTTGCTTTAGAGATTGGTTGTTTGAGGATATGAACTTCTTGAGCCGGAAGAATAGGAGAAGGCTTCTCAATTTCATGTGCTTCATAGTATGGTCCAAGCTTGATCACATGAGATAGGTAAGGGGATTCCATATAAAGGATAAAAGGGGTTCCATTAGATTTTGGAATGGTAGCATATGATAACTTATAAGTCCATTTGAACATCACCCCCAATGGTAGCCCCCCATTTCCTAGGTAATAGCATCACCCACACATCAGGAACATCAATGACAACAACCTCCATGAGGAGGGATATGTCGGGATTCTTAACCAAAGAAACCTTAAGGTCCTTGATAAGACCTTCTATTTCCCTAGTTTTGGAGTTAGAACCACACACCTTCTAATACGGTCAATTGATGTTGATACCCAATTTCTTCATAACCTTTAAGGACATGATATTTGCAGAAGCCCATGATTTTAACATACAATTGTGGAGGAAGAGGTCATTGATAGAAAAAGTGAGCATAAATGGTTCACACCCAGGGTTTCGATCAGGAATATGAATGTTTTGTAATTCTTCAGGTAATTCTTCTTCTTGAATTCCCAGGGACTTATTGATTTGTTGTTTTTTCTCGAGAAGTTTGGCAATCTCTTTCAAAGGAATAGGTATTGTTATTCTTCCTATGATAGCTCCTATGTCAATGTCAAGTTTAGCCTCTTTCCCTTTTTCTTACTTCTTGATGTTTTCCTTTCTCGGAGGATATTTTTTTGAATTGGCTTTGGTTGGGGGATCCTTTTTGGGAGGAATTTTAGGGAGAGATTCTTTGGGAGGATCTTTCTTAGGCAATGAGTCTTCCTTAGATCGTTCCTTATAAGTTGTTGGGTCTTTGTTATTTCCCTTTCTTGAATATTGGACCCTTTTGAACCTTCACCTGCTATCAAAGTTGAGGATGGATTCCTCCTTTTCTTTCTTAAGGGTGACCTCAAAAATGGGAGGATGTGTATATCACCCTCCTAGAAAAATGTTGAAGATGTCAGATTCCACAAGGTTAGCCTAATCATCAATTTGTTCATCCCCACTCTCTTCCACTTCACTTTCCTCATCCTTAGATGATGGATTTGGCTCAACAACATTAGTTGGAGCCAAAGTGTTTGGGAATTAAGAAGATCTCAACCTATCGTATTCACTTTGTTTTTTGGGAAAGGGTTTTCCCTTTGGGGTATAACTAGATTTTTGGGCCCTTTCTGTTGAGAAATCTAGGGCATTAGCATAAGGTGATTTCTCTTCTATTAGTAACTGCTTGTGAATGTTTTTTACTTCTTTAGATTAGAATCTTCTTCTTCTTATATTATTAGTGTTCTTCTTCATCAAACAGTAACCAATGCATGAACATAAATAGATAAGAGACACATAATGTAGGTTATCATACAAGGCCAAAACCTCTCACTCTTTGAGATCAAAACCCGCACAAATTATTCTTATAGAGATTCCAATTGATGAATACCAAGACCAAGATCCTTGACCTATTAGCCATTCCAAGACCAAGACACAAGTTCTCTTGAAAATCAATCCTCTTCATGACTCCTCTTCCACTCTGACTTTTTTAGAAATGAGACCTTATTGTCACCGAGATCTTCATCCCTACCTTGATACCAAGATTCTCATCACTTCCTTGACAACATTGTTTCCTTCATTGAGCCCTTATCACTGAGATGCTACCTCAACACAATGGTATCATCAACAAACTGTGGTTGCAACGAAATTTTATGTCACGAATGCTATATTTATACACTTGATGTGACACCGAGATAGAGAGACTCTTCACAGTAAGGTAGCATCGAGCTTATCTCTGTCGCCTTGTACCCTTGACCTAACCCTTTTAATGAGATAGTCTTCTGCATTCCATCCGAATTATTTTAATTTCAATAGTTCATCCAAATTTCAGAATGATCTGAGTTCCTCTTGACTGTAATCTCACTCGTCCTTCAAGGAGATCCAAACTGTAGCCTTTGTACTAGGGATCTGAACTTATCTCTGGTCTGTCCATTAGAAAATCTCCAAAAGATGCCTGAAATTCTCTGACTTTGGAATAGGTCGAGGTTCCTATATATAGTAGTATGTTTTTCATATTAAGCCGACATGAATATCTGAATAGGTGTCTCCAAAATGGTGAGCTGACATGAGTTTTTTACTCCATCTTGAAGTCGACATGAAGAGGAGGACTTGTGCTTGTCGTTGGAGGGCTTCTAAACAAACTTATAGAATCATATACATTTCATATTTTCAAGAAGGGTTCTTCATACATGGCATTGTCTCTTTTGGCTTTAATGACAAATCCTAAGGTTCTCAATGGGAGCCATCTAAATAAAATCTCTTTCTCGTGAAACCTATGAAGCAAGCATTACAAAAAAAAAAAAAAATTCTTCTTTACATCATTTTACAAAAGTCACAATTACATGTCATTATGAAGACCGAACCTAGTTACACTTTTCACCACTCCCTTTAAACGAGGGAGGTATTCATAATGGTACTTCGTCATTCCCAATCTGAATAATTTCTCATAAGAAGAATAGGATTAGTAACCCATTTGTCTAGCATCATATTTAACCAGCATTGTCACATAGCTAAGCCTTGATTAACATCTATATCCACATGATCATAGCACAATGCTAGCGATAACAATGATTTATAGACACCATAATCATTGTCTCTCACGGTACATACTCCACCCAGGTGTTCACAGAGTATGAACTTATTTGGACTATTATTATCTTGGATATCCAGTCCTAAAAGAATATCGGTCCTCTATGACTACTCTTATCATGGATGCCCTATCTCATCCTCAAAGAGAATCGGATGCCATATGTTTACCCAATCCTCCATTCTATATTCCTAGGTGAATACCAGAATGATGTGTCTATATCTCCCTACAAATTATGGAGGGCATATCAATTCCAATAATGGAATGTACTCATTCCTATAGAAGGAATGTGCCTAAGCTCCCTCTTAATTAGGGACCTACAGAATCTCCTTAACCAGTTTCTTGAAGGGCTCCTTCCTTTGATGTCATGAATTTCTTTTTCAAGGAGTCTTCATCTTTTTGGGCTTCTTCAGAGCGTATAGACCATCCATCACTTTCATCCATGAGCCAGTCATGTCATTATTCCTTTACTCAGAAAGTGATCCATCAATCTTCATCTAGCCTTTCTTCATGTCATGTTTCCTTCTTCATGCCATATTTTCCAGAAGGATGTTACATCCTTCTATATGGTCCTCTTGGAAGACATCCATAGTTCTTCCCTTGGCAGACCTGCATAAACCCATCCAAATATTTGTTCAAAAATAAGAAATGAACACTTAAATAAAAATTACCTTTATGATGGTATTTCATCATGACATCTTCCATTGTGCATAAGCATCTTGCATACATGTTAACGTATCTCCCAAATATATCTATTTTCAAGGGTCTCCATATTTTCCAAACTTCCATCATAGTCTTCATATCTTTCCGGGAGATTTCCCAGTCAAACCCTCATGGTCTTCCGGATGTTGATTTCCTTTACCATAGTTGCATATCTCACGATCTCTTCCTTCTTATCTTTACACATTTGATTTCATTCCCAGGAGCTTCCAATCAGAGTTCCTCAATTGTAGTCAACTACCTCATACTTCATATGCAGACATATTGTGTTGATTTCATATAGTGTGACTCATGCCTTCGAGAGTCCTTTCATAGGAGGAGATTCCTTTCCTTTGATCATGCTTCTCAAGATAGAGCAATGATCCATGTTACCTACAACCATATAACATGACTTTATAATATCGAATACAAGCATACATATATTATTTACCTTTAGGTCATCTAGGCTTCTTTCAGTAGATCCCTTGAAAAGATCTTCAACCCCTTGATATGCTTCATCTCTTATGTCAACATACCATCATCCCATGAATTCCACAAGTCGGAGTTCTTGATGAAACACTTGCTTCCTCTCTAGATCGGTGAACCCTCTGATGAGGATTCCATCAGAGAATCTTGAGGATCTTTCATATTCCTATCTAGCAGATGTTTCCTTTTGACTTGATGTATGATGAGATTGTTGATTTGTGTAGCTTGGGAGGTACTCCAAGCCCTAGGGTTCAGGGTTTGGAGGAAAAAGTGCCACAAAGGCAGCTTGTGGGCTTGAAACCCAAGTATGTGGTTTTGACACCCATCGTGTTTTGGGGAAAAACCATGATGGATTCACGACATGTGATGGATGAGGATGATAGTGCTCGAAAATACAATTCCAACGCATCAAAAATCGTCAGAATCCAAGTTGTCGTTTGGGAGAAATTGAATTTTGAAGTTGACAAAATTATTATTCGATTTGTCAAGTAGGCCGACTTGAAGTAAAATACGAAATAAATGTCTCTTCATGTGATTCGTTGGAGGTCTTAAAGGCTATATATTGAGGACAGATTGGAGTCATTTGAAGTATCCATTTTGAGTGCAACGTCTTCTTAAGAAGGAACTCTGAAATTTGGATGAGATAGGAAGCCTAGCCACAGCAAGAAAGGAGTTTTGGACAACATGAGAAGAAGGGTATGAAACCTGTGCTAGAGGCCAACTTAGCTAAGTTACAGGGGGTCTAGTTTTGGGTTGATATACTGTTGTTCCTAAGGCCTATGTTCATGGAAGTTAAGCCGAGTTCATGAGGTAGCTAAACGTTGATGTTTGGGATTGTTTGGGTAACATTTGTGAAAGTTGAAAGCTACAACAAGATGTTGTGCTAGGTCACAGGCCATAACACACAGTGGAAGCTACATTAAGGGTTTTCAAGGGTGGAAAACACCTTTAGGAGGCAGCATGGTATGATAGGAGGGTCTCCAAAGTGAACCGCGACCCTACAATGGCTTGTTTGCTGACTGTGCGGTGGAACTAGGGTTGCAGGATGTGCCCTAACCAGGAGTGCAACAAACAACAATGCAAACAGTGTTGCAACAATTTTTTCTAGAGGGATGGATGTTGGTTCAAAGGATTTGACTAGTTTGGATCATATTATAGAGTAGCTTGTTGGATCTACCTGGAAGACATTCCGGGGAGGGAAGGTGTCTTCCTAGGAGAAGATTCAGTAGTGAAGTATTCGGTGTCATAGAGCTAGTTAGAGAGTAGCGAGTTGGCTACCCAAAGTAACCCTAGATGATCTATATTGAAGGAAGAAGAGAAGCTGAATATTGGGTGAAGATTGGTGCCCAAGTGCAACACTTTGATGGGCAAAAATTGTTTCTAGCCTGACAGTTTGGAGCTTGGGAATTAGGCCTACCCAGAGAGTAGTTAATGAGCCTATGTTCATTGTAGCATACGTGACTTGTAGCAGTAATACGAGGCAGCCCTCTTGGAGTCTCGATGTGTATATGCCTTGATGGACTAATGCACAACTAGTGAGAAGTACGGAAGAAAAGGACCAGCAAGACGAGATATGACATAGAAGTTACAGCAAAGTTTGTCATTGTATCTTGTAAACCATATATTGTTGTATTACTTAGTATGTTTAATATAACGAAGATTGGGATTGTACATATTGTACAATTTTGTTTAAAACTGTGTATATTGTGCATATGTGATTTTCTGCTTTATATTTCCGCTATGAGAAGTAGTTTATGGTTGAGATTATTGGTTTGGTAGCGTCAGTGATTTTAAGACTCTAACCCAAGGTAGTGGAAATTCAAGAGAGACTTGTACTGGATGACTTCTTCCTTTCCTTAAATTTCCAATGAGGTTCCCAAGAGCTACATCCTTCATATTTGACTGCCATAGATTTTTTCCTAGTTGTCCTTCATGTTTCCTTATGTTGATGTCATGAGCTCTTGCTTCTAATCCTTTTCCTCTTACAAATTCCTCCACTTCTTTAGTGCAATGGACTTCTTCTCTATCTTCCTTGTTATTTCCATCTTTTTGAGCTTAGGACAATGTTTCCTATAATGCTCATAGCATCGAGTCTTAGCTATGATCTTCTCTCCTTTTGACAAATGTCTGAATACTTTTTTCCCTCAACCAATCTTCTTCTATCTTTCCTAGAAACCACAAGTTGTTGAATGGGATAACCTTCTTTTCCTCATGGACATTTTCTACCTTATTCATCAATTAGTGCATTTAGAACAATGAGGATTATTTTTCCCAGACCTTGCAATTGAAAGCTTATGAATATAACCCTTTATCCTTTGATACCTTCAATTTGTGTAGATCAAATCTAAGCAATGTGACCTTCTTTATAGCATCTTCAGAAAATATTTTTACTAGCTTATCATATATCTCCTTTGATGTCTCCAAACCTACTATATGGGAATGAAGGGACCTTTGACTGATTTCACAAGGATCCATTGATCCCTTTCCATGTATTCAAAGAATATGTGACCTTCGAATGGTTTGGATACCTTTTCATGACTTCACTTTCTTCGAGGACTATGTATATCCTCCTTTTCCATGCAAGGAAGTTTAATGACCCAACCAACTTATAGATCTCCTTGCAAAACGAAGTCATTTTACTAGATTAGGTTATAGAATAAAATATGCTTACTTGACAAGTGAAGATCAAATATTCAACTTGATCACTTTGATGGTGGTTGAAGAAGATATATTATGTTGGAAATAATACTGAGAGGGGGGGGGGGTTGAATCAGTATTATCACGTCAATAAAACGTTTTCATTTCCATATTCATATTCATATATGCTACTTCCACAACTTCTTATGATTCAGTTAGATGATCCTTAATGAGTGCATTAGAACATTATCAACCATATTAATAGTAAATAGGTGCAGTAAAATAGAACAGATCATCACACATAAGCCACACACATGAACACCATGATATAAGGTGGAAACCCAATGTGGGTGAAAACCACCTGCTGCAAGTCATCTCAATCTTCTTCTTAATAAGAAAATCCTTTAACAATATTTCTGTACTGGTGCAGTCTCTATACCAGTACGCAGGCTTCTACCTACAGAGAGCTACAACCCCCATAGTTCTTGTACTAGCCGATCCATTTACTAGTACGCAGGCTACTACCTGCTACAATGCTCCAAAGCTTTCAACTACTACAAGAAGGGAGCTACCACCCCCTTAGCTCTTGTACTAGCTAAGATACTAGTACGTAGGTGCCAACCTACAATCTTCTCTTCTTCGGGTACCACGTTTCATTAATTTTCATACTGGATGCGCCTGAAGCACAACACATAATCTGAAAGGCCACGTTTCATCCAATTTTCATGTTGGACCCATTAATATCATTGAAGCACATAATCAATCAATCTTCTCAATCACCCAAACACCAATACATATACAAGGCTAATATGTGAGATATCAACCAAATCTAGTACATCAGATCACATAAAGATAAGTCATTAAGAACTTGATCCATTCAACCATAATCATGTTGTTATAAGAACTCAATACCAGTAACCAGACATCAATTATGCATCCAGAACCCTGCAGAATAGCCAAAGATAGTTAAAGCAAATTTCAAGCAGAGTCCGCAACTTCACCGCTAGACATTTGCGGGTATCCGCACCTGCACCTTCTGCGGTTCTATGGGTGTCCTCACCTGCACGTTCTGCGGCTCTGCGGGTATCCGCACCTTCACCTTCTGCGGCTCTGCGGGAATCCGCACCTACTCCTTCTGCTGCTCTGCGGGTATCCGCACCTGCGCCTTCTGCTGCACTGCGTACCTCCGCACCTGAGCTGTGGATCGCCTGCGGACCTCTGATTAGGGCCAAATTATCAGTCCTCCAATGTGCCACAGTCAGTCTGATCAATAGATCTGATCATGCGCCAATGAGTTTGCGACTTATCAACAGTTTACAGAAATCTCCTTGATTTAGATCTAGCTATCACTCACCAACCGATCACAAGTATTTCAGATCTAGATCACCTTAAGATATTCAACACATGAGTCTCTACTTCCCAAATATCTCCTTCCCTTTTTATAGTCAAGCCTTTCACAATACCATAATATCACAATACCATGAACCCAATACTTGGGATTAATACTTTTGGATGGAATACATGGACCAAAACCATAGGATCACCATACCACGGACTAGATACCATGGATCACCATAGAATTCCCACGTACGTGTGCTTTTCTCTACGTGGAAGTGTGTGCACTGGGGTCCGTACCTTCCGTTCGGACAACCTGTGGACATGACCGCAACTTTCTGAATGGCGTACCTGCGGGTTCGCACCTTTTGAACTGTGTACCTGCAATCCTCTTATTTTCTTCCATTCTGAGAGGCTAATCATCAATCTTTGCTACTGGCTTGTTGCACTAAGATCTGTCACCTGTATGAGTTGCCAACAAGGACAACACTTGTCTCATAATGCCAACAATCTCCCCCTTTGGACTTGATGGCAAAGCTAACTTGTCATACTAAAGATTATCATTTGATTCCTTTGCACTGTCATGTATTCTATCACATCTGATATCTTTTCTTGTAGATTCATCTAATTATATATAGGTGAGATGTTCTTCTATGAGTGGGTTGCCATCAAGTACAACACATGCATCATAATGCCAACATATTAGTGCTCCTTTTGGATGATCTTATTCCAAATGAAAATCCCTTCTTTAATAAAAGGAGATTTCTCCTTTTATGATGACAATGCCTTTAGATATAGCTCCCTTTATTGACGATGATTGATGAGGATGTCTTGATGCTTCCTCAGATGATCTTCTTCAAGGATAAGGAGGGGATCCTTGCTTCAATGAGAGGGATATGGCCTTATAGCCTTCTTTGGATAGCTAGCCTTCAAGATACTTTGACATTTTCGGTGGTGAATGTGTGAAGATCTAGAAATGTTCCGGCTTTATCCAAGATGATGTGACCTTTGTCCTTGAAGTGCTTCTCTTAGATGTCAATGCTTTGGGATACCTTTCTTTGTAGATCTCTTCAACTTGATGAGGGCCTTTGTGGTCTTTTTATAATGACTAGAAGATCCAAAAAATTTGTTGGTGTAGACTTCTTCTTCGATCTAGAGTTCAATGTAGATCTCAACTTCATTTTGATATCCTTCAACTTGCTTGGATGTATTTATCGAGATTCGATCCTTGAGTGTCTTTTTTATTTAATTCCACTTTCTTGAATTTGACACCTTAGCTCTTATACCATGTTGATAAATCTAGGGCATTAGCATTAGGTGATTTCTCTTTGATTAGTAACTGCTTGTGAATTATTTTTACTTCTTTAGATTATAATCTTCTTCTTCTTAGATTATTAGTGTTCTTCTTCATCAAATGGTAACCAATGCATGAACATAAATAGATAAGAGACACATAATGTAGGCTATCATACAGGGCCAAAGCCTCTCACTCTTTGAGAGGAAAACCCGCACAAGTTCTTCTTATAGAGATTCCAATTGACAAATACCAATACCAAGACCCTTGACCTATTAGCAAATCCAAGACCAAGACACAAGTTCTCTTGACAGTCAATCATCTTCTTCACTCCTCTTCCACTTCAACCTTTTTAGCAATGAGACCTTGTTGTCGCTGAGGTCTTCATCACTGCTTTGATACCAAGATCCTCATCAGTGCCTTGAAAACATTGTTTCCTTCACCAAGCCCTTATCATTGAGATGGTAACTTAACACAATAGTATCATCAACAAATTGTGGTTGCAACGAACTGTTATGTCGTGAATACTGCCTTTCTGCACTTGATGTGACACCGAGACAAAGAGACTCTTCATTGTAAGGTAGCAATGATATTATCTCTATCATCTTGTACCATTTACCTGACCCTTTTACTTAGTCTTATGCATTCCATCTAAATCGTTAACTTGCAATAGTCCATCCGAATTTCAAAATGATCCAAGTTTCTCTTGACTAGAATCTCACCCGTTGTTCAAGCATATCCAAATTGTAGCCTTTGTACAAGGGATCTGAACTTATCTCTGTTTTTACCATCCAAAAATCTCATAAATATGCCTAAACTTTACTAATTGTGGAATAGGCCAAGGTCCCTATATATAGTAGTATGTCTGTCATATTAAGATGACATGAATATTTCAATAGGTGTGTCTCCAAAATGGTGAGCCGACATGAATAGGAGGACTTGTGCTTGTCATTAAAAGGCTTCTAGACAAACTTATAGACTCATATACATTTTCATATCTCCAAGAAGGGTCCTTCATACATGACATTGACTCTTTGACTTTAATGAAAAATACTAAGGCTCTCAATGGGAGCCATCTAAATAAAATCTCTTGCTCATGAAACCCATGAAGCAAGCATTACAAAATAATTTTATTTTCTTCTTTACATCATTTTATAAAAGTCACAATTACATGTCATTATGAAGACCAAACCTAGATACACTTTTCAACACTCCCTCTTAACTAGGGAGGTATTAATAATGGTAATTGGTCATTTCAAACGGGATAATTTATTATAAGAAGAATCTGATTGGTAACCTGTATGTATAGCATCATATTTAACCAACATTGTGACATTGCAAGGCCTTGCCTAACATCTCTATCCACATGATCAGAGCACAAGGCTGCGAGACCAATGATTTATAGACACCATAATGATTGTCTCTCAAGGTAAATAATCCACCCAAGTGTTCATAGAGTATGAGCTATTTTTGGACTATTCTTATATTTGATAGCCAGTCCTCAAAGAATATCAATCCTCTATGACTACTCTTATCTTGGATGCCCTATCTCATCCTCAAAGAGCATCGGATGCTAGATGTTTACCCAATCCTCCATTTTTTCTTCCCAGGTGAAGACCAAAATGATGTGTCTATATCTCCCTCTCAATTATGGAGTACATATAAATACCAATAATGGAATGTACTCATTCCTACAGAAGGAACGTACCTAAGCTCCATCTTGGCTTAGGAATTTCCAAGTTTCTTCCAAGTAAGAAACTTGTTTTCAAGCTCCCTCTTAGTTAGGGACTTACAGAAACTCCTCAACTAGTTGCTTGAAGAGATCCTTCCTTTGATTTCATGAATTTCTTTGTCAAGGAGTCTTCATATTTTGGGCCTTCATAGAGCACAAACCATCCATCACTTTCATCCATGAGTCAACCATCTAATTATTCCTTAAAGTGATCCATTAGTCTTCATTTGGCCTTGCTTCATGTCATGTTGCCTTCTTCATGCCATATTTTCTAGAAGGATCTTACATCCTTCTATATGGTCCTCTTGGAATAAATCCACAGTTCTTCCCTTGGAAGACCAGCATAAACCCATCGAGATATTTGTTCAAAAAGAAGAAATGAACACTTAAATCAAAATTACCTTTGTGATGGTCTTTCATCATGACATCTTCCAGTGTGCATCAGCATCCTACATACATGTTGACATATCTCCCAAAGATATCCATTGTCAAGGGTCTCCATCTTTTCCAGACGTCCATCAGAGTCTTCATATCTTTCCGGGAGGTTTCCTCTTCAAATCTTCTTGGTCTTTCGGATGTTGATTTCCTTTACCATGGTTGCATATCTCACGATCTCTTCCTTCCTTTCTTTACACATTTCATTTCATTCCGAGGAGCTTCAAATCAGAGTTCATCAATTGTAGTCGACCACCTCATACTTCATATGTGGACATATTATGTTGATTTCATTTAGTGTGACTCATGCCTTCTGGAATCCTTTCATAGGAGGAGATTCCTTTCCTTTGATCATGCTTCTCAAGATAGAGTAGTGATCCATGTTACTTGCAACCATATAAAATGACTTTATAATATTGAATACAAACATGCATACCTTATTTACCTTTAGGTCATCTAGGCTTCTTTTAGCATCTTCCTCGAAAATATATTCAACCCCTTGATCTACTGCATCTCTTATGTCATCATACCATCATCCCATGAATTCCACAAGTTGGAGTTCCTGATGAAACCCTTACTTCCTCTATAGATCGGTGAACCCTCCGATGATGATTCCATCAGAGAATCTTGAAGATATTTCATATTCCTATCCAATAGGTGTTTTCTTTTGACTTGATGTATGATGAGACTTGTCCTTGGTGACTTCTTCCTTTCCTTAAGTTTCCAATGAGGTTCCCATGATCCATATCCTTCATATTTGACTACCATAGATTTTGTTCCAGTTGTCCTTCATGTTTCCTTATGGTGATTTCTCAAGCTCTTGCTTCTAATTCTTTTCCTCATACAACTTCCTCCACTTCTTCAATGAAATGGACTTCTTCTCTATCTTCTTTGTTATTTCCCTTTTCCTGAGCTTAGGATAATATTTCCAGTAATACTCATAGCATCGATTCTTAGCTATGATCTTCTCTCCTTTTGACAAATGTCATAATACTTTTTTCCCTCGACAAATCTTCTTCTATATTGCATAGAAACAAAAAGTTGTTGAATGGGATAGCATTCTTTTCCTCATAGACATTTGTTACGTTGTTCATTAGTTAGTGCATTTAGAACAATGAGGATTATTTCTTCGAGATCTTGCAATTGAGATCTTATGAAGATAACCCTTTATCCTTTGATACCTTTAATTTGTGTAGATTAGATATAAGTGATGTGACCTTCTTTATAGCATCTTTAGAGAATAAGTTTGCGAGCTTATCACATATTTCCTTTGATGTCTTAAAAACTTCTATATGGGAATGAAGGGATCTTTGATTGATTTCATAAGGATCCCTTTCCATGTATTCAGATAATACATGACCTTCATATGGTTTGGAGACCTTTTCATGACTTCACTTTCTTCGAGGATTATGTCTATCCTCCTTTTCCATGCAAGGAAGTTTAATGACCCAATCAACTTATAGATCTCCTTGAAAAACGAAGTCATTTTACTAGACTAGATTATAGAATAAAATATACTTGACAAGTGAAGGTGAAATCTTAAACTTGAGCACTTTGATGGTGGTTGAAGAAGATGTATTAGTGCCCCTTTTGGATGATCATCTTCCAAAAGAAAATCCCTTCTTTAATAAAAGGATATTACTCCTTTTATGATGACAACGCCTTTAGATATAACTCCCTTTGTTGATGGTGATTGATGAGGATGTCTTGTTGCTTCCTCAGATGATATTCTTCAATGATAAGGAGGGGATCCTTGATTTAATGAGAGAGATATTTCCTTATAACCTTCTTTAGATAAATAGCCTTCAAGATACTTCGACCATTTTGGTGGTGAATTAGTGCAGATCTAGAAATGTTCCGGATTTCTCCAAAATAATGTAATCTTTGTCCTTGAAGTTCTTCTCTTGGATGTCTATGCTTTGGGCTACCTTGGTTTATAGATCTCTTCAACTCGATGAGGGTCTTTGTGGTATTTTTATGATGACTAGAGGATCCAAAAATTTTGTTGGTGTAGACTTCTTCGATCTAGGGTTCTGTTAGCGCTCGAATCTGCCTCAGGCTGAGGAAGGAAAAACTCAAGGCAACATCAAACCAAGCTCAGCCTCGCTAGCCCTACGAGGACAGGAGAGGGCTCTCTCCAGTCTATCTCAGCAAAAAGTCTTCTAAAAGGTGTTGAGATGACTTTGAAAGGGAACTGATTTTAGGCTAGTAAATTGATATGGAAAGGGGTTTTAATGAATGATGGGGTTTTCTAGGTAGTGTGGGATCAAGAACAGTGTGAGCAGGGAAATTAAATGAAAGATGTAGATTATTACATAAGGCGAGATAGGAAAAAGCTTAAACATTCAATTTGAATTTATATGGAATGTGAAGAATGTTTGAGAATGCTGAAAAGGGCATGGATTCATGAATCCTTTTCAGACAGAGGAAGACATAAAACTTGAATACTTTCCCAAGGCAGAGCAGCAAGCTGAATTCTGGCCTTCACACTTAAAAGTATTCAATAGGCAATGATTATGAATGAAACAATAAACATTAACAAGAAACATATGAAAACAGAGAAAAACATAATGCTAAGTTGTTACCACAGGGATCTTATGAAATAGAGCTGCAAACTTTCAATTAAATCTCTGTCAACTGTACAATAAAACTCTGTATTTCTCCTCACACCTCTGCCAGAATTCTCTGACTCCTCACAAATGTTTTTCAATACAATATATAAAACTCAGCTAGGAGAAAACAGATCGACCCAAAAACAAGGGCGTTGTTTCAACTAATGCCATGAAGATAGAAAAAGGATCATCCATCTACTTTAAAGATATAAAAGCGTTACATTATTCCAGCTGAGAATTTCTAATGACCAATGAAAACCAAACCTGGAGCGTAGACCCTATGAATTACTATCTGAAGTCATAAATAGACTACCTAATCCTATTCTTCTGTTGTAGTGGGTAGTCTTCATTTATTTTGGCGTGCTTTGACTTGGCATTTACATTTGGTATTTGAATAAAAATTTACTTTTTAACAAAATGCCTTTTAAATTCTGCTTTTGATTACAAAAATGACTAATCCAGCTGGCAATTTTGCTTTCAATTTCCCCTTATGAAGACGCTCTGCATTCACCTTAAGACTCCAGCGCAATTCACTTCTTCTTGCAACCACTAATCTAAATAACATTCACGTTTCAAGAGCTGCTCTCAGGTTGAGAGTCATGAGTTACCCTGTAAGGAACACTAATTACTGTTGGAGTTATAGAGCTCATGTCATCTAGAATCCGCCCAACAACCCGCCTAATGCTTTGCAGACTCGCAACGAATCTGGTTGTATCATAAATCTTATCAAACTGTCCGTTTGGCTCCTTGTGACCATCTTTAATGGTTGGTATTAACAACGTGGCCCCCAAATATGTTGATACCACAACAGCATCTGCAATCTGCACCCGATGATAGTGTGGGCCATTGGAAAGCCTGACTCCAATAAATCCCCACATTTTCCCCTTGAGATTATTTTCTATTTCATATCGACTCCAACCGTCGCCTGGTCTCTACAGATACGACTTTCTACATCCCACAAAATTGATGCCACCCATCTTAGGCACTCTACGGGCACCGTTCACATTCATCTTTTGTGGTCATGATACACATTCATCAACCAATCGCCAGATTAACAGATGGCATTACATTATGTTAAGCCGTGCCAAATCTCTAATGGTCGGCTCTCATTCCCTGCCTACTAAATCTGACATGAGAAAACCTTGAAACAGTTACAAAATCGTATGTTATCCTCACATTGGTGAATTGTTACAGTTGCAATGCAATCTCCAAATCTGGTGCTTGGTTTGAATTTTGCTTCAGAATGCTGTTGGAGTTTGAGAACCAAAACTACCCTTTAAAGCATCTTGGGTGCATGTGGCATTCCATAAACCAGAGAAGGCGAGAAATGTCAGAGAACCATATGGGAATGCATTTCGTCTCTTCCATGGTTCTGCGGCGGCACCATATGTAATAACATATAGGAAAGTGAACTTACAAGTTACCACGAATGTCAATCTCTCGCTTTAAAATTGTTTCATTCAGCGCCAAAGAAGCTGCCAAAGCATCGACTGTATTTTCAAGAGCAATGTCCCTCAATTTAATTGAACATAGGTATTCTGGAATATCATGCTCAAGCTCCCATTTGACAGCTTGTAATTTACTGAAGCATTTATTTCCCTCTCGACCTCTAAGCTGCAACATTCCATTTTGATATGTCCATTGACCCATTTTTTTGTTGAGCCCGCTAAAATTTTGATGGACGATCTATGCCTTGGCCTTTGGAAGAATTCAATTCATTCAACTCAGTTTGAGTTGTTCCTTCTACAGCCTTTGGATCGTGAGCAAGATGATTCATCCTTCGATTATGCCACAGTGGTAATGACTTTGCAAGCCATTTGAGGCATTTTGACACCAAACTGGACGCAAGGGAAAAACAAATTTGGCTCTGAGACTCTATGGGTAGCGCGCCTACCCAACACATAGCGTGCACCATATGCGTAGCGCCCGTGTTCTTTTGCAAAGGTTGGGGATGCTATATGCATAGCGCCCCTTATATGGGTAGCGTGCCTCCTGTATGGGTAGCGCGCACCTGCAATGCCTGTCCACAACTTTGCCAAACACGTTTTCGGCCCTCCATTTCACAAATTCGACTTCTGCCTTGAGAATTGGTGGAAATGGATGATTTTCCAAGGCTTATATGTGAAGAAAATATCTCATAAAATCAGATTTGATTTTAAATTTTCTCCATGACCCACTTTATGATGTTTGGCACTTTGACATTTGACCACTTAATATAATGTTGTTCTTTGGCTTTTTCATGCTTTTTTGAGTTTTGGACTGATGACACTTGGTTGCTTTTGCAGGGATTGGAGCTGCTGAAGCTGCTGCCATTGAAGAACTGTAAAATTTGAAATACTTTGACAACTTACCCATTTATTACAAAGGCACATCTTATTATTTCTTCTTCAAAACAGGGTTTTGAAGAAGAATCAATCTCACATTATTTACGATGACATTCCTGAAATAAACACTTACTGAACCTTCCTCTAGCCTGCACATGTTATTGAAATACTTCTGAAGACTAAACCCTGAGCTCAAGAATTAAAATGACTCTTTTCTGGACCATAGTAACATCAGTGACTGCGAAAGACAAGAAATGAACTTTGGAGAATTTGACTGCAACAGACTGAGAAGACGGAGTCTAACAAGTTCGATGTAGATCTTGACTTCACTTTGATATCCTTCAACTTGCTTTGATGTCTTTCTCGAGATTCGGTCCTTGAGTGTCTCTTTGATTGCATTCCTTTTTCTTGACTTCGACACCTTAGCTTTGATAACATGTTGAGAAATCTAGGGCATTAGCATTAGGTGATTTCTCTTCTATTAGTAATTGTTTTTTAATGCTTTTTACTTATTTAGATTATAATCTTCTTCTTCTTAGATTCTTATTGCTCTTCTTTATCAAACAGTAACCAAAGCATTAACATAAATAGACAAGAGACACAGAATGTAGACTATCATCCAGGGCCAAAACTTGTCACTCTTTGAGAGGAAAACCCGCACAAGTTCTTCTTATAGAGTTTCCAATTGACGAATACCAATACCAAGACCCTTGACCTATTAGCCACTCTAAGACCAAGATACAAGTTCTCTTGACAGTCAATCCTCTTCTTGACTCCTCTTCCACTTCTACCTGTTTAGCAATGAGACTTTGTTGTCACCGAGATCTTCATCACTGTCTTGATACCAAGATCCTCATCACCACCTTGACAACATTTCTTCCTTCACCGGGCCCTTATCACTGAGATGGTACCTCAACACAATAGTATCATCAAAAAATTGTGGTTGCAAGGAACTTTTATGTCACCAATATTATCTTTTTGCACTTGATGTGACACTAAGACAAAGAGACTCTTCACGGTAAGGTAACACGGAGCTTATCTATGTCAACTTGAACCCTTGACCTGACCCTTTTAATGAGATAGTCTTTTGCATTCCATCTGAACTGTTGACTTGCAATAGTCCATCCAAATTTCAAAATGATCAGCGTTTCTCTTGAGTGTAATCTCACTCATCCTTCAAGGAGATCCGAACTATAGCCTTTGTACTAGGGATCCAAACTTATCTTTGTTCTATCCATCCGAAAATCTGAGAAAGATGCCTGAAATTATCTAACTGTGGAATAGGTCGAGGTCCCTATATATAGTAGTATGTCTATCATATCAAGCCAACATGAATATATGAATAGGTGTGTCTCCAAAATGGTGAGCCGACATGAGTTTGTTACTCCATATTGAAGCCAACATGAAGAGGAGGACTTATGCTTGTCATAGGAGGGCTTCTAGACAAACTTATAAACATATACATTTTCATATCCCCAAGAAGGGTTCTTCATACATGACATTGACTGTTTGACTTTAATGACAAATCCTAAGGCTTTCAATGGGAGCCATCTAAATAAAATCTCTTGCTCATGAAACCCATGAAGCAAGAATTACAAACTAATTTTATTTTATTCTTTATATGATTTTATAAAAGTCACAATTACATGTCATTATGAATATTGAACCTAGTTACACTTTTCAAAACTTTCCAAGGCGATGATTTTGTTCATGATAACCCTGTCATGTGCGTTGGCTTCTTCGGTGAACTTGTCCATTCTTTTGAGGATGGAAAGGAGAGTTTCTTCGTGTTGATATTTGGATTTCTCCTTATTGACCTCAGCTCTAGCTCTAGGGTGGTCAGTGATATTGACCTTTGAGATTCATATGTTCTCTTCAACTTCCATTATATCTCTTTAGTTTAAACCAAAGTGGAAGATTTCTTGTCCCTTAACACAGGTGAAACGACAACCCACCGCTTTTATGAACTTATCAAGTATATTAGCTTTGGATGGTTTCAAATGATCAGGTATATCTTTTACTACCTGTTGACGGCGTTGGACCCGCCAACATTCAGGGGACCTCCCCGATATGAAGTCCCAACTAGACCTCACAATGTTTGGAGTAGGAGTCCCATCTGGTATGATGGCCCGGTTGCCATTATCTTAAATGTTTTCCTTATCTCTTTCTTGTCAGCACGAGAGAGTGGTATTCTTTGTCTTCAAACAACGAGGTTCACGTACCTCGTGAGTGCTAGTGTTACTTGTGTCAAGGTTCTTTCATAGCACACAGAGAGAGGGTGGGAGTGAGTCGCCAGTCGGAAGGGAGGAAGTCCCAACTCTGCCAGAGACACACAACACAACAGGACATGCACAGCTTCTGGAGGAGAAATCCACACAGATGTGGCAGTCACAAAACACAACGGAATATAGCATGTACAACACCTAGCGAGACAGTCCACGCGAGTGCGACAATCATTATAACAAGTTTACGTGAAAGGTTTTGTCTAATGTCTGGGGAGGTAACCAACATGGACAGGACAACATTAACAACTTATGCAACACATTTTCATCAATATATGTATTAGAACAGTTGAATGAGTTCAATTGTTTTACATAGGTTAAAGCAACATGTATTACAAGTGTTCAAGATCAATCTTACAAATAGTTACAACACGTGTGAAAACGTGTTGGCCTGTTAGTAGGCTTCTGAATTAAGTGAAATTTCCAAGACACATCGATACACCATCCATCATTAACCCTATGGGTGGGGCGTTGGAGCCATTACTCACTCCTCAAAGAAAATATTACAGACTCTCAAGGCTATGTGGGAGGAGCCAAGGTGAAAAAGTCCTTCGCGTGTACAAATGAGGGGGTATTTATAGCCAAGGGTGAACTGGCCCTTGTGACTGTTCAACTTCCCTCATGACTGTTTCACTTTCATAACTTTTCAGATTACATGACTCTTCAGATTACAAGTTGGTCACTTGGACTTCCACGTTACATTACATTGATTGACAATAGTATGGCCCGTAGTAGTGATGTGGCCGACATGACTCATGACATGACTCGACATGACAATGTTGGTGTATTCATGATGCTATTCCTGTGCAAGTCGAGCTGCAGCATTGTTGAGTGATGGATGTCCTCTTGGTGTATCACAACTTCACCTTTGCATGGAAAGGTGTGTGAATTCCTCGATGTTCATTGGGTTCGCTTGATGTTGCATGTGTTCGTTGCTCTTCACTTATACTTTAGCATGCTTGACATGTTCGTCTGTTCACGAAAATATCTCCTCGCATATTCAGTCATTCGTTCATCTGCGAAGACATCCTTGCATGCTCGTCTATTTTTCTATTCGCGAACACATCTTTGCATGGTCATTCGTTCGTGAACACATCTCCTCACATGCATCATTTGTTCATTCGTTCATCCATTCGTGAACACACCCTTTTGCATGTACTCTCCTTGTTCATCCCATTTGTCATCGCATCATGTCTATTCATGTACATGTATCTACAATTCCTGAAGGGAACTGGTTGTGGGCTTCAGGAGGCTTGGCCGCAAAAACTGCACAATTCATTGAGGGAGCTGGAAGTGAGCTGCGGAATGGCTTGGCGGCAAAAATTGCGTAATTCCTTAAGGGAGCTAGCAGCGCGTTGCGGGGTTGTTGGAGACAAAAATTGCGAAATCGCTGGGAGCCTAACCTGTTGAACAACTTTGCACAGTTTCTTAGCTGAGTGGGATGTTGGGCTATTGAGAGGCTTGCTCATGAAATCTGCACAGTTTTCTGGGTGAGCAGCCAGCCGGATGACTACTTGGCTAGGTGGAAAAACTACACAATTTTTAAGGGGAGACAAGGACGGACAATTGGTGTTTTTCTGGCCTGTCTGCACAGTTTCCTCGGTCACCTGAGTGGGAAAGGTCTGCATCTTCTACGCAATTTTTTATGGGAGTGAGTCCCGGGGTGACTACCCAGTCAAACTCTCTAGTTGAATAGCAGGAGGGTAGGTTGATCAGCTAGCGGGCAGCGGAGATTAAAATGGATTTTTGGACACTTTTGCTTTGTTCTGGGTGACAGTCAGTCGAGTCGATTGTAGGGTAGAGGTCTATTTGTTAGGGGGTGGTCCGGTCATCAGAACTTCAACAAAATGACTAAGTGTGTGAGCGAGTGAATTTGTGCATACGTGACCTTGTGAACACACACTCAACATAACTTGATGACAAAACGCCTCAAACCATTAAGACAACATATGTTCAACATGACTAACCGAAAGTATGAGCGACAAGCACAACGTTTATGATGGATCGTTGAATGACTATGACGACACTTGCACGATAGTTCATACAACTTCGTGTGTGAGTGCGATGGTTGTTACATAGCTAACACAACATGTACACACGAAGTGAAAAACTTGTGCACAACTAGAACATGGTTGCAAGCGTGACATTGTGACCAACATGCAAAAAGTTGTTCGTTTTAACGATTAGGAAAAGAGGGTGCAAAGACTCACACGAGCCCATGAGGTGAGCTCGAGTGCTTGCAAACATCAAGTAAAAATTCATGGGAGGCTCCAAAATTGGATGCAAGCCAAAATTTTAGAGGGTGTTGCAGCTGCTAGAACACTTGGCGACACTGGTAGAATTCCAACTTCTCTGTTTTAGTTCATTGATAACATAGGGCCTTGGTCTTTTAGGGAGTATTAAATCATTGTGCGAGTTACTTCGGCTTCCCCACTTGCCCCATGGACAAACATGGTTCACCTTTTGCCAACTCAGTCAAACACAACAAAAATTTCATCTTGATCAGAGTGTTTCAAAATCAAAAGGGGTAATTTGGCTCGCGAGTTAAAAAATTTCAGAGTATAAGTTTTCATCTCTGGTGTTGCTATGCTGCCAGCAAGCCTAGACAATACCCTAGTAGAGTCACGCAAGAACACATGCATTGCTCCACTACCAGCGAGTTTGGTCAGTAGCCCAGTGGAATTACATGCTTCACCTCTCTGCGCAGGAAGCCTTTCTCTTATTTTTCCTTTGTATTTTTTAAAGAGGACTGAGGAACTTATTTATTTTTGGGTTGAAAGAGGGATCCCGACTTATTGAGAGAAAAAGAGGTTCTTCCTTCATAGAAGCATGTAAGACCTCTCACATAGGTTTTCTCATTTAGATTCCCCTTCTCTGTTTCTACTAGTTGGATGAGCTTGATCATGTAGAGCAAAAGACTGAGTGAAAGCATGGGGTTTCCCAGTGTGGACATAGGTTCATGGTTGGACCCAAGCTTCCCTTGTAGACGACTCATATTTTCCATCAAGAATTCATCGGTCAAAGGTTATAACGAAGCACAGAGAAGACGGAAACAGGACTGGCCAAGTGTTGCAGTGTCACAAGTCACTTCAGATCTCAACCACATATTCATTCAAAAGCCACAACTCAGTAGAGGGTGGCACTTATTTTCGGAAAACAAAAATAGCAAGGTACCAAACAAACAAAACAAAAATAGTAAGCAAAGAAAACAAAGCAAAAACAACAAGCAATAAGCATACTATGTACATGGCGCAGGGCGTGGCCCGACCTACTGAAAATAGTGTTTGAGGTCTTGGTCGTTGACAGGAAGGTTGTCAATCCTCCCGTCAAGTGATTGCAAACGGTATGTGTGGGGGCCAAGCTTCTCATGGACTGTGTACGAACCAGTCCACAAGGACAGGAACTTCATATGTTTGCCTTTGTCTTCATGGGGTTTATCCGATTTCAATGCAAAGTCACCAACATCGAAGTTAGCTTTCCCTATAGAATTCTTGTCAAACCATCTCTTGATACGATTCTTATGGAGTCTAAACTTTTCTTTTGCTTTCATCCTTTCTTCCTACAGTTTGTGAAGTGTGTCCATCCTACGCTAAACTATCTGGAAAGGCTTGCCTTAGGATTCTTGAGACAACTAAAGTGCAAGCAAGTAGATGTTGGGCGGTAGGATGGCTTCTTTACCATAGACCAAGAATTACGATGAGGTATTCAGAGAGGTTTGGGTGTTACGCGGTCATCCCATAAAGCATTTGTCAAGGCAGAGTGTCAATTACACTGCTCAGAGTAAATAGTTTTTTTATTACGTGGATAAGGCTTTTGTTTGTGGATTCTGCGAGACTGTTTCCCTGCTGGTAGTAGTTAAATGAGTGTTTAAGCACAATACCATTTTGTAATGCAAAATCATAAAGATTCAAAGATGAAAATTACGTTTCATTATCAAACACACGTGATACGGAATGCCAAAGCGTGAGATGATGTTCTGCTGGAGGAAGCTAATGACCTCCTGGTTGTGCACTTGCTTGAGCGGAACTGCTTTTGTCCATCGCATGAAGTAATCAGTTGTTGCTAGAATGTAGTGGAGTTTTTTCGACAAATGTGGGAAGATTTCCCCAATGATGTCTAGGCCCCATTGTTGGAATGGTTCAGTTATTACAACAAGGTGCAGTGGGGCTATTGACCTTCATGTTCTGTCGGCACATTACTGACAGACCGGGCACTTGCAGCCGTAGGCGTGTGCATCCTTGAATAATGTGGGCTAGTAGAAACCAGCTCGCATAACTTTGTGCGCAATGGTATTTCTTGCAAAGTGACCCCTGACTGGTCTGTCATACAAATCTTGCAAAACCTTCTTTGATTCATGTGCCTCCAGGCACTTGAGCAAGATTTCGTTGTTATGCTTTCTGTAAAGCACTCTATGCACCAACTCATAAGCTAAATCTTTGACACACAATGCCCTCTTCTGACTTATGGAAAAGTGATAGGTATGGTTCCTTGCTCAAGGTACTGGTGCACATCTACATACCAAGAGTTTCTGTTTACAGTGGGTGGTGCTTGCACTACATCATACATCTCAATTTCCCACTCCCAACTGTCGAGCTCTTCTTCTTCCTCCTGTGCATGTATTGCCTCAGTTGTGAGTCTACAGATACAATGACCCTTGACAGTGTGAACTGGCTTGATGTCAAGATCATATTCTTGCAAGCTTGTCATCCAGTTCGCACGTCGTTCACCTAGATCTTGTTGTATAAGTAGTGAGCGGACTATTGGGTGAGGAAATAGACTATGCAATGGTTTTTCATCAAGTAGGGTCTGAAGTGTTTCACCACCTTATATTCTGAATATGCTTGTTTTTCAACTGTAGGGTATTTGAGTTCGGGTCCCTGCATGCTTGCGCTTATGAAGGAGATGGGACGTTCATTGTTCAACTCATCCTTCTGAGTGAGTACTGCAGCGAGCGAGTCATCGGAGGCGAAGGTGTATAGCAGGAAGCCTTTGTTGAAATCCTGGTTGTAGAGTGCAGGTGCTTTTGTAATAGCCTGCTTGATACGGGTGAATGCGTACTTTTCCCTCTTGCCCTAGATGTAAACTGCATCCTTCTTGATCATGGCTTGCATTGGTTTAACTATCTGCGCATAATTCGAGATTTACTTCTGGAGGAATTTTATCTTTCCCAAGAAGGATAGCATCGCTTTCTTGTTGGTTGGGTGAGGGATCTGTGTGATAGTCCGAACCCAGTCCAAATCACCCTTGATTCCTCTCTTGGAAACGATGTGTCCAACGGAGGTTTCCCTCAGACACTACAAATATGCTCTTTTTGGGATTCAAGGAAATCTCATATTTCCGGCATCGCTCAAAAATTTTCTTCAAATGTCGTATGTGGTCTTCTCGTTTTCTTGAAAACGCAGTCACATCATTGAGGTACACCACTATGCTCTGTCTGATGAGTCCATGGAATGCGATGTCCATGGTGTGCTGAAAATTCACACCTCCATTCACGAGACTGAATGACATTCGTCTGTATGCGAACGTACCCCACTTGGTACGGAAGGTGGTTTTGAGTCTATCAAGTTCAACTACTTGAACCTGATTATATCCTAAAAACCCGTAAAGTAGAGAAAACATTTGTGCCCCAGATATTATTTGCAAAATGTGCTCCATAGACGGCATGGGGTAGTTGTCTTTTGCTAAGGTGTGGTTCAACTTTCAGAAATAAACACCCAAGCGGATTTCCCCTGACTTCTTATGTACAGGAACAAAGTTTGAAACCCACGTAGAATGACGAACTCTGTATATGATCCGCACATCAAACAGCTTGGTGAGCACTTTCTGTATGAGGGGTTAAAGTGACAGATGTACTTTCCTCAGCTTCTACTAATATGGCTTGACCCCTTCTTTGATTGGAATGATGTGTTGTATTATTCGCATGTCGTAAGTTTTCATATCATCATATGTCCATGTGAACACATCCCAGTATTGTTTGAACAAGTGGACAAAGGTTTGTTGCTCTTGCTGCATACACCACCTACCGATATTGACAAAATTTGAATCTTGTTATGTTCCCAAGTTGATCAGTTTGTTCATCATGGTAGAGCTGTGGGTTTTTTTGTTCCTCAACCCCTGAAAACATTCTTGAAATTCATAGAGCTTTTCCAAAGATGCCACGCCTTTGGGAATGAGGTGGCCTTTCTTGATATCTGCCCCAGCTTGCAAAGATCGCTCGTGCTCATCTTTGTCTATCACTGCATCCTTGAAGGTATCAGCATTGGTCATGAAATGCAGTATATGTTGATCATCATCAAACATGTGTAAATTAGATATGTAATCTAGGATAAATGGTCTATACAAATTTCAATAGTAAATCTATCCCTAAGTGGTGACATTCTAGAAGTTGTGTTTTCCAAAGCATTGGCAGCTGCATTACGCGTTCTTGGTATAGCAGTGATGTTAAATGCTTAGAAGTTAGAGATCAGTCGCCATATCTCTTGTTGGTAACTTTTGAGATGCTGTGATAAACAGTCAATGGTGTTACATACATGTCGTACCACTATTTCTGAATCACCTACCACTTTGAGCGTGACCATGTTGAGGCTAATGGCTTTCTACAAGCCCAACACGAGTGCTTCGTATTCAACAATGTTGTTCGAGAACTCGAACTCCAAGCGGCTCGAAATCATATGTTTCCTATTGTTTGGGTCGATCAAGACACTCTCGGCTCTTGAGCCATCCTGTGTCTTTGATCTGTCAAAGTACATGGTCCACAACTCGTCTGTACACAAACTGTTCGACACGCTTGCACTACTACTAATGCTATCACTACTGCTACTGCTACTAATGTTACAATGTATTGTACATGTTTCATTTCCATTAGTTAGGCAAGGAAGGAGACCCAACTGTGCGTTTGGTGGGGTTGGGGTTGGCCGTGTCAGATAACACCCCAACATTGTTTCCAAGAGGCAGTTGCCGAACATGAGCTATGTGAAGGCCAACAGTTCGTTTTCGCCATTGATGGGAGTGACATTGTGCCTCATATATCTCTCAGATAACACCTGGATTTGATTTTTTTTGCCCTTGTATGGAAGCCACATGGCGACCAATCTGTAGCAAAGTATCCGTTCAGCTTGCTAGACCAGTCTCTGCTGAGCAGTAAGTCGTACGCTTCCGGTATTGATATGGATTTAAACAGGAATGCAACAAATTACAGATATAACCATAAAAACGGAGATGTAGCAGAAATAACACTTCATCTCATTAATAGAAAAATATTGAAGTATGCTTACAAACAGAATGGAAATAAGACTAGCTCGGGCGATGGTAGCTTATCTCTAAGAAGAGATGTGGTGGCTACATGCCCCTAAACTGTGTTACAATTAGGCTAAAATGCCTATTTATTATTGAGAAATAATGGAAAACTCTAAACATCCAAAAACCTAACCCTAGGATATGAAGCACCAAAACTGTGGGCCCCATTTGGGTAAATTGGTACATCAACTTCCTGGGGTCGTAACTTTGGCATACGATCTCTGTTTGGCTATCATAATACCTTGTTTCGAAAATCTCGAAGAAAAGGCTGAAAACAAGCCAACAAGCTAGTTTGGGGCATTTTCGGTCTCTTTGTTTTCCCTAAACACATCGGTTAGGGCCTCAAAACAACTCTACAAGTTCAAGGCCTGAAAAACTGCCAAAAATAGTAAATTGTGCTACAATTAAGGAAACAGATTAAACTGACTAGGGGGACTAGGTGGAGTAGGTGGGTGGCCACCAATATCCACCTAGATCATTCCTCCCCCCTTAGGAAGCAATGGTCCCCATTGCGTGCAGAGCCTCCATGAGGTGAGGAAATTTCTATTGAACCTGGTCCCTGGTGAGATGTTCTGCAATCTCTGATGTTTCCAATAATGGTGGGAAGTATGGTCAAGGGCAGTCCACATTGAACACTCGACGCAAGCCAAGGAATTGAGGAATGTTGTGCTCCAAAGCATTGTTTCCCACAACCTTGGTAATGGTGTAAGGACCATATCAGAGTGGTCTGAGTTTCTAATGGGCTTTTGTAAGGTGTTATTTCTGCAAATGTAACCAAACTTTGTCACCCACCTAAAACTTGTGTGGAACCCGATGTTGATCATGTTGCTACTTGTACTAGCATTTTCCACAATGGCACGGTGATATATTGACCTGTTGGGTAGAGGTGCTCTGGGAGTCAGATCGAACGAATGCTTGACCTAACAGTGCAACCATACCCCTGTGGGTCAGGAGAAAATGTCCCTTTATTGTTTCATGATTGTATCCACCTGCTTCTGCTGTGTGGAGGAACCCTTCTTAGGGGCCATGGATGTAGCTATGATATTCCCCTTACTTTGAGAGCGAACCAAAAAGAAAATAAATTTCCTAGTCTGGGAGATGATCTTACTGCATTTCTTGGCAGAGATCAAAGAGGTAGCGGTATGTGGGCCTACCTCTAGTATCTTGTATAACATCTCACAAAGCAAGCTCTAGACTCATATACATCATGTTGATTCCACAAGTATGGTTGTCCTAATAATACATCACAAACGTAGAGAGGAGAAACATCACACAATACCTCATCTATGAAGGGCTTGATGTTATAGGGAAGGAGGCACTGTTGTTGACTCGAAGATCTTGTCCTTGGTGAAGCCACCCAATGTTTTACGGATGCGGGTGTGGTATGGTCAATAGGCCCAGCCGCTTCATGACCTCTACCGAAATGAGGTTCTTTTGGCTGCCACTATCGACAATGAATTGTAATGGCAAGCCCTTCACCCACATTTGTGAGTGGAAAAGACGCTCCCCCTCCTCTAGATCATCAAGCTCATTATTTTGGATCTTGGCAGTGGCAACAGTGGCCCTAGGCTCCGCATCAATAATCTTCTTCCCTTTGTCATTCCTCTTGTCAAGTTCTGACTCAGGGTCACAACATGAATCTGATTCCTAAGCCTTCAACTCGACCACCAGTGATTGCTTAGTCTGACACTCACTTGTGTTGTGAGTGGGGCTCTTATGGAACTCAAACCACTTTCCTGTGTCCTTCTTTGACTTCGTGGTGGTGTTATTTTCTTGCAGCTTCGATGGGTTGTCTTTGGTCACCCCACCTTGGCTTTGTCCTTTGTTCTTCAGATTCGCAGATCCAAATTCTCACTTCTTTTGTTTAAACTTATGCTCAATTTTGACAGTGTATCAGTAAGTTGTGCCAAGCGAGGAGATGTCCAGGAACTCCATCTCGTCCTGGATGTACCTGTGTAGGAAACTACGATATTTGAGCAGAAAATCCCGCTCTAAATCCTTGATACCCAACTTTGTGCGAAGGGTATGAAAAATATTGGTTAACACTAGCATGTCTTGGTCCCTTCCCTGCCGTAGCATGGTCCACTTTATGTATTTATCTTCATAGCTTATGACAAGGTAGTACTACTCCTTGATGGCATTCTGAAATGAATTCCAAGTGGGTGCAGCTGAAAATAGTGAGTCTGTACTTTCATCCTTCTACTCGTAGTAGGCTTCCTACCAGTCCTTGACATGGGGGCGGCTTTGAGAAGTGCAAAAGTGACCTTTTCCCGGCTAGAAAAATCATGAACAGAAAAATATCCTTCTAATAGATTTAACCATTTATCTATGGCATCTGCATCTATTTGACCCTCAAATATGGGAATGTCAACATTAACTTGTCCCTTAAAGGGTGTGGCACTTCCAGAGTAGCTACTAGAAGTAGATATGTCACCCCTGAGTAGCCGCTGAAGGATCTGGGCAAAGTTGTCCATCATCGCGTTCCTTTATCGCTCGAGGGCTTCTTCGAGCAAGATTTTGATAGGATCTCCTGCCCCCTCATCTTTATTTTCATCCGCCATGGGCAGTCGTCGGGATTTTTAAGGCTAATCTTGCAAAGGTTCAACTAAATCGAGCCCTAAGTCCTTATATCCCGACCTCGTTGGCGACACGCAAACAAAAACATAGAAAGAGAAGACCGCTTTGATACCACTAATCCGGATTTAAACAGGAACGCAACAAATTATAGATATAACCATAAATACAAATATGTAGCAGAAATAACACTTCATTTCATTAATAGAAAAACATTGAAGTATGCTTACAAACATAATGGAAATAAGACTAGCTCAAGCGATGGTAGCTTACCTCTGAGAAGAGATGTGGTGGATACACGCCTCTAAACTGTGTTATAATGAGGTTCAAAGGCCTATTTATTATTGAGAAACAATGGAAAACCCTAAACATCCAAAAACCTAACCCTAGGAGATGAAGTGCCAAAACTGTGGGCCCCATTTGGGTATATTAGTACATCAACTTCCTGGGTCGCAACTTTGGCATACGATCTCTATTTGGCTATCATAATACCCCATTTCGAAGATCTCGAAGAGAAGGCTGAAAGCAAATTGGCAAGTCAATTTGGGACGTTTTCGGTCTCTTTGCTCTCCCTAAGAACGTCATTTAGGGCCTCAAAACGGCTCTGGAAGTTCGGGGCCCGAAAACTACCAAAAATAGTAAACTGTGCTACAATTAAGGAAAGAAATGAAATTGACTGGGGGGGTCTAGGTAGAATAGGTGGGTGGCCACCAATATCCTCTTGGATCAGGTATGTCCATAACAACAATTTTTATGCACTGATGAACTTGGTCGTCATGAGATAGTCTGACGATCACGTCGCGCAATTCACCAATAGCTAGTACAAACATTCGATCAAGTTGGATGATCTAAGCGAATATTTTGGTCCACTGCACATTGATCTCTTTAGCAATGGAGAGTGGCATGGCGTTGGCTATCGCACCAGAATCAACCAAACAGTTGTGAACATTACAGTTGAAGATTTCGATTGAAAGCAAAAATGGAGGGCAAAGAGAGTTATCTTCTTCCATCCAAAGTGTGTTTAGCAGAGTTCAAATTGATCCCGAAGGTGTGCTTTCTCCCTTGTTGGCAGAGGTTGTGTTGTCTGCTAATGTTTGTCCCAGTGCGCTGACTCTAGATCTTAGCCAACTCGAACAAACTGATGTTTGCACGAGTTTTCTTCATGTCTTCCACAATGTTGTAATCCAGAGGGGGTAGACTTACCGAGGTGTCCCAGGTAAGACTAGTATTCGTGTTGTCTGGAAGAGTTTTTTTCCGTTTTCTGCTCACGGAGGTACTCTTGTCCGCCGATGGCTTCCTAGACTTGCTTTGCATTTTCTAGTTTTGGAGGGCTAGTGGATCAACCCTCCTCAGCAGTTCGAGCTTTTGTTTCATTTCCCCAATTGTAGGGGGAGCCCCTTTACTTCTAAGAGTGTAGCGCTCATTTTGCTTGGGGAGCTGCTTCTTGGTGCTTGTATTGTGTTGTGCTTGTGCGCACTGATACATGTTAATCACTCACCCAATGCTTGATATCTCATCAAGTGCAGCATCTTCATCATCATCCGTGTCCCCTAGTTGTCCCTGTGAACTGCTCGACATGTTTGTCATTTGGTCGCATACGGAGCCTGCAACGTGCTTCCAGTCATAACAAGACCCTTCCGGGTGATAATCTTCATGAAATGAACAAAATTCATTGGTTGCCCAATCATTGACCTAGAACACGGAGTTGGAGCTCTAAGCAGTTTTAGTTGCGTAGTGGTTGTTCCCTGATGACATGCTTCCTTATCTCTGTATGGGCAGTTGGTTGCTCGCATATGTGTCAACTGTTTTTTGTTTAAGCTCAGAGACTTATGTTGTCAAGTTCTTGATAAGGCGAGTGAGGGTTTCAATATCACTTGTTTCCTTGTCTCTACCCTTGCTTGCCGCAACCTGGGGCTTCCTGTTTGCGTCTCTGGAGTCCTTCGTTGGTTCATCATCGTTGATGACTCCAATCACGCACAGGTCATTTTGAACAGTGATTACCTCTTCACAATTTTCTAACAATGTCGGTTTTGCAGCTCGCTCGACGAACTGCGCAATGTTGGTCGACAATGTAGACGTGTAGTAATCGGAAATGATGGAGTCGTGAGGTTTTATGTCTACTACAAACTTATTCAATATGTGCAGAAACCTCTTATTGAAATCTTTTACTTTTTCTTTTGCCGCCACCTTCAGGCTTCCCAATTCTTTGAGTAACGTCATTGGGATCTTGTCATCACCAGACTTTTCTAGAAACGTATGTTTGAACGTACCCTGATTATGTATGGAGATGATAGGAAGGTTGTGATACCTTGCATTTGCGCGACCGTCCAAGGTATAGGGGAATAGTCTCCGTGCACCATCATCGTAGCATACCTCAAGTTTCTGCAGTTGTAGGTAGAAGTTTTCTAAGTGATCTTTTGCCTTCACTATGTTGTCAGGGTCGAACTTTGTGATAATCCTCTTCAACCGCTTTGGCATCTTGTGCCAAGTGCCCGGGAGGGCCAATGGTCCCTGAGTCATCCATTCCAGATTTTGGTCATCCATGTCTTCTTGCTCTTCGTCCTCCTCCTCTTCTTCAGAATCTGACAGTTCTGACTCTGAATATGTTGGTTTGTCTCCGCCTCTGCCTCCTCCGTTGCCTTCCCCTCCACTCCTGTACTGGAGTCTGAGCCCAAGATCACAAGGGTGTCTCATTCTCCCTGTTGGAAGAATGGAGGTTCCTCTTTGTTCTCAACAGCTTTTGCCAAACCTTCAAGTGTGGAAAGAACTTCTTCTTCCATTGATGATACAACAACCCCTGTGGGAGTGGTTTTCAGCTTTCTTGATGCGTATGGAAGACGTTGTACTCCTGGGATCAGTCTGATTGCTTTCGCAAACTGACAGGTGATGGGACAGATGGAGCGAAGGTGCTAATATGAAATTTCATGTTCATGTATGAGAGGTGAGGAGTAACCAACTTCAGAGTCGTGCGTAGGTGAGAGGGAGTGCGAGTCACTGCCTTGACTAGATGATTGATGAGTGAGTGTGAGAGGAAATTCATCCATAAACAATTAGCGGCCCTCCCTCTAGCGCCAGAAATGTTGATGGTTCTGGACCCACCAACATTTAGGGAATCTCCCCAATATGAAGTCCCAAATAGACCTCACACCATTTGGTGTATGAGTCCCATCCGGTATGATGGCTTGTTTTCCATTATCTTAAATGTTTGCCTTAGCCCTTTCTTGTTAGCACAAGAGAGTGGTCTTCTTTTTCTTTGAACATCGAGGTTCGCATGCCTGGTGAATGCTAGTGTTACTTGTGTCAAGGTTATTTCACAGCTGAGAGAGAGGGTGGGAGTGAGTCTCCAGTCAGAAGGGAGGAAGTCCCAACTCTGTCAGAGATACACAACACAACAGGGCATGCATAGCTTCCAGAGGAGCAATCCACATGGATGTGGTAGTCACAACACAAAAGGGAACATAGCACGTACAACACTCAACGGGACATTTTGCGCGAGTGAGATGGTCATTATAATAGGTTTATGTGAAATGTTATGTTTGATGTCTAGGGAGTTAGCCAACATGGGCAGGACAACGTTAACAACTTATTCAACACATTTTCATCAATATGTGTATTAAAATAGCTGAATGAGTTCAATTGCTTAACACAGGTTAAAGCAGCATGTATTACAAATGTTCACGATCAATCTTACAAACAATTAGAACACATATGTGAAAATGTGTTGGCCTGTTAGCAGGCTTTTGAATTAAGTGAAATTTCCAAGACACATCGATAAACCATACATCACTAACCCCGTGGGTGGGGCATTAGAGCCGTTACTCACTCCTCAAAGAAAAGATTACAGACTCTCAATGCTATGGGGGAGGAACCAAGGTGAAAAGGTCCTTTGCATGTACAAATGAGGGGGTATTTATAGCCAAGAGTGAACTGGCCCTTGTGACTGTTCAACTTCCCTCGTGACTATTTGACTTTCATGACTTTTTAGATTACATGACTCTTTAGATTACAAGTGGGTCTCTTGGACTTCTACGTTACATTAAATTGATTGACAATAGTATGACCCATAGTAGTGATGTGGCCAACATGACTCATGACATGACTCGACATGACAGTGCTGGTGTGTTCATGTTGCTGCTGGTGTACATGTCAAGTTGTAGTGTTGATGAGTGATGGATGTCCTCTTGGTGTATCACAGCTTCACCTCCGCATGGCAAGGTGTGCAGAGTCCTCGATGGTCATTGGGTTCGCTTGATGTTGCATGAGCACGTTGCTCCTCGCTTGTACTTTGGCATGCTTGACATGTTCGTCCGTTCACGAAAATATGTACTTGCATTTTTGCTCATTCGTCCGTCTGCAAACACATCCTTGCATGTTCATCCGTTCACGACAACATCTTCGCATGGTCGTCCGTTCATGAACACATCTCCTCGCATGCATCATTTGTCCGTTCGTTCACGAACACACCCTTTTGCATGCACTCTCCTTGTTCATCCCGTCTGTCGTCACATCATGTCTATTCATATACTTGTATCTACAATCACTCATGATGAGACGACATCAAATCCATAAACCTCCTAGTCTACCATGATGCATGGTCATTCGCTTTTTGATGCAGGTGACCGGGAGAGAGGACCAGGCTGCGAAGCTGTGCGAGGCAAGTTTCAGGCTGGGATGTGAACTCCAGGAACTGCTAGTGAAAATTGCGTAGAGGTCACTTGGGAACTGAGATGGACAATCTGGGTTAGCAGTGATTGTCTGCGGGATCTGGCTCGGCTGGAGGGCAAATCTGCACAATTTCTAGAAGGAAGTAGTTCAAGTAGCAGAGGACCTTAGCAACAAAAACTGTGCAATTCCTGGAGGGAGATGGTTGTGGGCTTTAGGAGGATTGGCAGCAAAAAATGTGCAATTCCTGGAGGGAGCGGGTAGCGGGATGGCATGGCAGCAAAAACACGCAATTCCTGGAGGGAGCTGGCAGCGGGCTACGAGGTTGTTGGAGACAAAAATTGCGTAATTTTTGGGAGGCTGACCTATTGAACACCTCTGCATAGTTTCTAAGCTGAGCAAGATGTTGGGCTTCTGAGGGGATTGCTCATGAAATCTGCGCAATTGTTTGGGTGAGCAGCCGGTCGACTAACTGGCTAGCTGGTTGGCTGGAAAAACTGCGCAATTTTTTAGGGGAGATAGGGGATGAACACTTGATGTCTTTCTGGACTATCTGTGTAGTTTCCTCAGTCAACAGAGAGGGTAAGGTCTACAGCTTCTGCACAATTTTTTAGGGGAGTGAGTCCCGGGGTCACTACCCGGTCAAACTCTCTGGTTGACCAGTAGAAGGGTTGGTTGAATAGCTTGCCGACAACATAGATTGAAATGGCCTATTGGACACTTTTGCATTGTTCTGGGTGACAGTGGGTCGACTCGATTGGAGGGTGGAGGTCTGGTTGCTAGAGGGTGATCTGGTCGTCATAACTTCAGCAAAATGACTAAGTGTGTGAGAGAGTGAATTTGTGCATACACGACCTTGCGAACACACTCTCAACATAATTTAATGACAAGATGCCTCAAACCATCAAGACAACATATGTTCAACATGACTAACTGTAGGTGCGAGCAACAAGCACGACGTTTGTGATGGATTGTTGAACGGCCACGTTGATTCTTGCGCAACAGTGCATACAACTTTGTGTGTAAGTGCGACAGATGTTTACATAGCTAACACAACATGTACACACGAAGCGAAGACCTTGTTGTTGAAAATAGAAATAAGAAATGCTAAAAATAGAAATGATATAAATAGCATTTCAGGTACCAGTGTTGAAAATAGCAACAAGGAATGCAAAAAAATAAAAATGCTATAAATAGCATTTCGAGATATATTCCAATTTTGATTTGTCCTTGAATCAAAATTGAGAATTAAAATTCGAATTTAGTCTCACGAGCTATTTGAAAAATAATTAATTAATTCATCTTGAGTTAATTAGTTGGTAAAATTCAAACATGAAGTCTTTGTGAAGACATGCAACAGTTATCCCTTTGATTGAGGAAGTTATCCCTTAATTAAGGAGATAAGGATGAATTGTATTTGAGTTGTAATTAGTTAGCTCAAGTTAACTGAGTTTGTCCAGTTAAATTAGTTCCAAATAGTTTGAGGAACTAATTGTGAGTTCAGTCAATTAATGCATGCATGCATGCAACTAGTGTTCTCCAGATAACTGAATATTCTCTCATAAATAACTCATGCATGTCAGTTCAGAGAAAGACCCAGCTGAGATTAAAGACAGGGACATTGTATTATCAGTTGGAGGAATTTTCATATAAAGGAAACTCATCCATACATAAGGAATCAACTCCTTTAGGATTGCGCAGTTATTTCAGAGGTTAGTGTTGTGTGTGAGGTGAGAATCACACAGGTGGCAACTGGAGGGCCCAGGAGAAACTGCGCAAGGAAATAGGAGACTTGGAGGATTGAAGGAAGGCACATGTGTTGTCTATTTTGTCTATGAGTAGCAGTGAGGGATTGTACTGAGAGCTGGATAGATTGTGAGCTAAAGCTTTGTGTAATCCCAAGATATTTCCACTTGTATGATAATACAAATAGCGGGGTTTTTAGCTGAGGCTTTCCCCAGAGTATTCTTCTGTGTTTCATGTGTGATTGAATCTTCTTCTCTATTATATGTGTTATGCTTTATCTTGCTCAAATCAATTAAGCTTCTACAAGTTTGATAGTAGAAGTAGATTGAGTATTTTGCTTGAGTACATTGCATAATCAGTTTAATCTACAATGAGAATTTCTATATGGTATCAGAGCTAGCTGATCTATAGAGAAATTTCTACATGGTATCAGAGCTAGCTGATCCATAGAGAAATTTCTACATGGTATCAGAGCAAAGTTTATCATAGTTTTGAATAGTTTACTGAGAAGAATTCAAAGTTTGAAGTTCGGGGTTGCAGGTGCAAACCGAATTCACAAGATGGGACATTATGCAACTAATTTCCCATCGAAAAAGTCCAAGAAGGGATCCTCAAAAGGATCGAACGGTGAGGCATTAGCCTCACAGTTCAAATTGGATTTTACCCTCATCACATGCATGATTTCATTGATGATGGGTTGTGGTTGGTTTCTTGACAATGGAGCCTCATTCCACATGACCAGCGATAAGAGTTTTTTTATTAACTTGGAGGAGAAAGACCTCCAGATGCGCATAGAGATGAGTAATAATGAAAAGTATAGTGTTTCAGGAGTGTGCACAGTTGCTTTTCAGAGGGAGCATGGAGCTCTCATTACCTTGACAGATGTGAAGTATGTGCCGGGACTGAAGAAGAACTTGGTATCAATTGCGATGTTGGAGGAAAAAGGCTACGATGTTGTCTTCAGTAAGGGAAAGGTTTTCTTAGACACATCACCACGAGACTGGTGAAGCAGCTCGGTTCACAAGTAAAGAACCTGTATGCTCTTGAGGTTCAAGATGCATGCAAAGCCTTGAGGAGCAAGGAAAATGTTGGAGACTTGGTGGTTGAGAGGGAGAGTACATTACCTCTCAACATGCAGCACCACAAGAAGTCTCAAACAATTGAGGAGAAGCCACAATTGGTGAAGCAGCTTCAAGAGGTTATGGAGCAGCCACAACTGGAGAAGCCGAGAGGAGATCGAGTGGAGGCATCCACTCATGTAGAGACCTCTAGTAGGGGGGAATTTCGAGCCAAGTGGGCAGAGGGATCACGTGCAGACATACCTCCATGTGTGACATGGGGAGATGTGAAGTGATAATCCCAAGAAGGCTGAAATAGGGGCAGGATCCTTGAGGTACCCAATCTCTTTGATTAGACCTTGCTACGGGAGCCCCTACAAGGAGTAGCAGGAGTGGCTAAGTGGGTAGAGACAGATGCAGATGGAGCAACAGAGGGAGGTTCAGCATGAGAGAGTGTTTCTAGCCCAATAGGGAGGTCAATTGGAAGATCAGTTACTTACTTCTCAGTAACTGAGTTGCAATGCAGCATTGGGCAACACGATGCAACATGATGAGAGGAGGTGTAGTGCGGATGTAGTGCTAGGAGATAGAACCAGCAGCAGCATGGATGTAGCGGGAGGAATCAGTGGGATTGATGTAGTCAGAGATCAAAGTGACAGAGGCTAGAGCAGTCAGATATTGAAGAGCATATAGGTGCAAAGTTTTTAA
The DNA here is from genome assembly GCA_000404065.3 of Pinus taeda. Taxonomy (NCBI): domain Eukaryota; kingdom Viridiplantae; phylum Streptophyta; class Pinopsida; order Pinales; family Pinaceae; genus Pinus; species Pinus taeda. Next base: position 123,797 of record APFE031344444.1, on the reverse strand, counting down.
TTGACAGAGGCAATAGTAGTCAGAGACTTTGATGACAGATGCATCATACTTATTCAGATTGTATATTTTTTGTTTCTGGAGTTGCTGCAGCAACAACGCTTGAGAGAAGTGTTGCATGCAGAACATTCCAAAGGTTCAGGATCAGGTTCGAGTTGAATGCCTTTCTTGTTGAGAGGGAGTGTTGAAAATAGCAACAAGAAATTCTAAAAATAGAAATGTTATAAATAGCATTGTTGTAGATAGCATTTTAGGTACCAATGTTGAAAATAGCAACAAGGAATGCAAAAAATAAAAATGCTATAAATAGAATTTCGGGATATATTCCAATTTTGATTTGTCCTTGAATCAAAATTGAGAATTAAAATTTGAATTTAGTCTCACCAACTGTTTGAAAAATAATTAATTAATTCATCTTGAGTTAGTTAGTAAAATTCAAACATGAAGTCTTTGTGAAGGCATGCAACAGTTATCCCTTTGATTGAGGAAGTTATCCCTTAATTAAGGAGATAAGGATGAGTTGTATTTGAGTTGTAATTAGTTAGCTCAGTTAACT